>JASDQU010506213.1:27600-41948 GCA_032191745.1 Picea mariana | reverse complement strand
TTTTCTGTCAGAGGTCCTTTTGTATGTTCCATTGGGGATGTCTAAGTTTGACTTTGGTCCAAAATTTCTGTATGAAATTTTGTAAATAACGACTCTTTGGTGAATTTGAATGAAATAAGGGATTGATTTATGTCTCATCTGTCTCGATTATCATCTTGGTGACTTTACTTCTATCTTTACATTCATTTCAGCAACTGATATGTTCAAAAAATTACATAAAAAGTAAATTTCCAGCAAGCTTTTTTGATAAAAGACTAGCCTAAGCACTCGTAATTAATACTTGTGAGTTAGGATGTTATTTTTGTTGGCTATAAACATAGGGCGATATTCCCATCTACTTTTCTTTAGCCAAGCAGAGTCTGGAAATGCTTGAGTAATATTATTTCATATCTTTTCCTCAACAAAACTCTCTTGTAAAATCTCTCTGTAATCTTTTTCTTTTGCATTAATAAATTACTCCAAGTGGCTGCATTGGTTGGGGTCGTGGATGTTTCCCTGTAGGGGTTTTAGCACGTCAAAACATTAGTGTGTTGATCTTTGATCTGGTTGTGTGAGTGGTTACTAAAGTTTTTCATCCTCTGTTGGAATACTTGTGTTGTCAAACATGGTATTAGAGCCTGCTTGAAGATCTGCTCCTATTGTAGATCGAGATCATGAAGCCCAGTTGCCTCATCTCCATTTTCATGCATTTTTGGGCTGATAGGACTATTTCATTGCATCCAGAGTGCTCATTTTAGTGAAGAATGCTTATTGTTTCACTCGAAAAGGTTTTTGTTTGCCCAAGATACGACCATTTCAGCCAGATCTGGAGGTATAAATCTTGAATACGCCCTTTTTAAAAATTTTGCTGAATATTATTTCAGTTTTATTTCAATTTTATATTGTTTGTTTCTAGGTTGCTACTCTTTTAGATCTGCATATTCTCTTTGCCCCGTTCCCTGTGCGTTCTCGGCAAATCAGAAGCAGATAGGAAAAGGTGCATTTTCCTCGTAAGCTAATCGAGATCTAACCCTTGTTGTCATTGAGAAGTAAAAAAAACTTCTTGGGTGAAAAGAGTTTTTTTTAGCACGCTCTCCAAGGCCGTCTTCAATAACAACAACATAAAAAACAACAATCCTCTCCCTAAACAATACAATATGGTTTGTTAGTCCACTTGGTCAAAAGTTGTCTTATTAAGTAAGAGGTGTTGAGTTCAAGTCTCTCTTTTTGTTATTTTTATTTTAGAGTTATTTATTTTGCATGCAACTTTTTTTATAAAGTAACTTCATTATAAAAGTGATCCCCACTTCTTTTTATAAAAGTGGGTCACTTCATAAAGCAACTTACACCACTACATGGTCCTTTGGTTACCGTTTATGTCATTTTTTTAAAAAGGGCATAACTTTCACATCCAAGGTCCGTTTTCAGTGTCATTTTTTTAAAACAACCTATTTTTTCGAGATCTTTCCATCCAGATCATCAATTTTAGTTTTTAAATCTATATTATCTACATATTTAATATGTATTCTTCTAGTAATCTTTTTCTTACCAGGACCAACTACTTCCAATGGGAATCCCATATGGAGGATTTATTAAGAAGTAAATGCTTGTACCATATTACCTTGGGAAAGGAAAAAGAACCCATTGATATTGATAAGAAATTCAAATGGGCTAATAGGAGTGATGAAACACGTGGACTGATCGGAATTCCCATCTCTCATGATTTAAGGTTCCATTTTAAAGAAATTGATGACCCTGATGAAGCTTGGGAAAAGCTTGAATCTGTGTTTGGTAAACACAATATTATTCGGGCACGTCAGTTAGAAAATCAAATACTAACTTTAAGTCCAAATGATTTTTCTTGCATTGAATACTATCTATCTAAGTCTAAAACACATAATTTTATGTGAAGAATGTGAGATAAAGCCGGAGGAAGAGCGTTGCATCTATATTATTCTTTCTAAGCTAGGTTGTGCATATTCTATGTTTGTATCTACCTTTTGTGCCATTAGAGAGGCTCTAGGGAAATCTTATCAAAAACTCACTCTTGAGTCCTTTTGTGATGCTTTGATTAAAGAGAAAGATAAGCTTGTACAACTTGGAGCGATCAACATTGTACGTACCTCCAACAAAGCCATAGTCACCCAGCAGAAAGATAAACTAAAGAATCCCAAGAAGCAACATCCTCGCCACAACAAAAAGCAACATAAGGGTCCCAAACCCACACAGACAACTTCAAATCCTAATGGTGAGAAAGGAGCAAAATCTAAAAATAAGAAGACTGACAATCATTGCAACTTTTGTGATAAAGATGGTCATGATGAGTCCAAATGTTCCAAGAAGATGGAAAATTTAGAAGCAACGATGAAGAAGCACAACATGATAGCGAGAAAAACCCCCCTTTAACTACACTAGGGTTCAGAATGTAGGAAAACCGATTAACCGTCTAAAAGCTAATTAATTCTCTACACTACCCCAAACATACCAAAACTAATATAAAGAAAGAAAAGAAGAAGGATATCGGGTAACTATACCTCTAATCCCACGTCTAGTGATGACCTCCTTGCGCTTGGAAGTTCCACTGACTACACGCCTCCTCCCATGGCTAACCTGCATCCAAAGATTGATAAACATAGAACTACAAGCATGCTATTCGATATATAAGTTAAGGTTAGATGTTAGAATGTCAAGCATAAATCAATAAAAGTATTCAAGACACCATCATTTGGGACAAGAAAATGTAATTATTTTATTCATAACATGAAGATTATACCTTTACAATCTAAGTCGGCCACCGTTCCGTGAACCTGGTCTGAGCTCCTCTTCACCAAGCTCCAAGTGCACCTTGTATGAACTTTCTTCTCTCAACCTTCTAATCTCTTCTAGGGAAGTGAATGGGTTAAATGGAGGAAGAAGGGGCTAATGAGGGAATGCTAAGGAAATTTCTCACAAAAGCCAGCAATATCTTGGGCAAGGAGGGGAAATGAAATCGGGTAGAGTTTCATTGTTCTTATGCTTCAATGTGAAATGAGACCCCAACACCTCCTTTTATACGACAAAAAGGATAGTTATTCGGTTGGGTGACATGCTATAGCAGGTGGATCAGTTGGGAAACTACCAATAGCCCATAAATTTCAACAAATTCCTTGCAACTTTTGCAAGTATACGTAGGTTGTAATGGTGCAACATGTGTATGTACGTGAGATGTAGTGGTGCAACAAGTGTATGTACGAAGGATGTAATGGTGGAGGGCGCATACATCTTCTAAAAAATGATTTTTTAAGAAGAGCTACTCAACAGTGACTTGGAAAAAATGCAAGTAAGAGGGCCAAGGCCATGTATGCATGTGTAGAGCAATTTAGGGTTATAACAGATGCCCTCTAATGTGTGAGGTCAGAAGAGCAATTGATGGCCGAAATACATTACAATATCTTCACTAATGTATGAAATCGAGTGAGCTCGGGACTAGAGTTCGGGATGTGTCATCTGCAAAATAACAATTGTCTCTCCGAGTAGGCATACCCATGCTCGAGATGAAATAAATCATGGTTGCCAATCAAATACACTACAAATCCATGTCATATAGCTATATAAAGTGTAGCCACGAGCAATACACAGTGGATCTACATCTCAAAATCAAAGATATACAAATATAGTATCCATCTTCAAGAAGCTAGTGACACCCGATGGATGGAGATGCGGTCTTCATAGCTCGAGCAACAACTTCAAGATCTTCAAAACTCATGTAGGAGTATAATGGGAGTGCATAACTCACTACCATGAGGTCTTCGACAACTTGTCGAGAAAATACATGAGGATCTCTATGATCAGGTAGAGAAATTCGTTGATTTTGAATCAATACTTGAATGGACTATCAAGATGGTCGACTCATGAGGTCAAGAGACAAACTATAGAAAGGCCGACTCACGTTGGGTGAAACTTCCCTTGGACAAAAGCACGAAAGATGATCAAACTCATGCAGCATGACATTGACATAATTTCACAATGTAGGAGGCAACACAAACTCTCCATGTGTTTGGAAGAGTAACCAAACGGAGGAGGACACAACTCTATGTAGCGAGAACAACTTCCTAAGGTCATACTAGATCCCAATGCTTGACAAACAAATGAAAGGATGTGCTTTGTCCAAGGGCGACTCTTTGTTCCGTCGAAAAAGAATACATATTCATGTCCCCTCTTTTTGGAATATTTGATTTTTTGTCTTTTTCAATTTTTTGAAGAGCTTGAAAAAGAATAAAAGAATGCTACATTACAAAGGAGGAATGAGTGTCGCAAGAAAGCATACTAGTTCCAAGCGCAAGGAACATAGTAATGCTCAGAGCATGGAGACATGTGTAGGAAAAGGACACTAGGGGAAAATTCCTCCATGGGTCAAGGTGTCAGGTCGCAGAGGCAAAGTGCTACAAGGCTTGCGTATAAGGCATGCTTCAAAGGTTCAGTTGAGAGCAACATGGAGCCAACATTAGGCCAAAGACACAGAGATGCAAATGCGACTAAGAAAGACACAATGAAAACCCCCTTCAATGTAATTTTAACGAGCTTAGAGAAGGTAAGCTCGGTAGTTTTTTCACATTTAGAGAGTCTGAAAAAATGTAAAAGAAGACTCCAGGTAGTACCTTTTTCGAAGATAGTCTAGTCGGTTCGAAAAAGGGCTAAACTTGCACCAAAAATACATCTATTCAAAACCATTTTAACGAGTGTGACTAAGACAAGATCACTCGACAATCTTTTCAATTTTAAGGAGTCTGAAAAGAGCTTAACTATGGACTCACAACCTTTTTCTGAGTTTAGTCTCCTTAGCCTGAAAAAGTATAAAAGTCACTGAGGAGAACTCTCCCGGCGAGACGAATCTCTCGAGGCGTACCTTTTTCCGCTATAATCTAGAGGATGGAAAAATGGGTAAACTTGTGCTAGTAGATGTTCTTCTAGACGAATTTAACAAGTGTGAAGGAACAAGGTCACTCGATGATCTTTTCAATTTTAGGGAGTCAGAAAAGAGCTTAACTATGGAATCTGTGGGGGTTCCTTTTTCGTAAGTAATCTCCAAGGCCCGAAAAAGGTGATAAACCAAAACCAAGGAGAATGTTCCTTTTTCGAAAATTTAGTCCCTCAGGCCTAAAAAAGGGTTAAACTTACGCCTGAAAATACTCTTCTAGTGAACTGAAGTTCCTAGAGCATACCTTTATTCGTGAAATTGACCGTATAGACCTAAAAAGGGGTAAACTACCGCTGGACAGACGTGCCTTCAAATTTGTGTTTGGCGATCATGAAGGGCAAACGATCGCTCGACAATCTTTTCATGTTTAGAGAGTCTGAAAAGGGCTTAAAGAATACTCTAGGGGGATACTTTTCTTAGTTAATCCAGATAAGATTGAAAAGCATAAATACAGTCTCATTGGATGTTGCTTTCAGATTTTAAAGCGAGCTTGAAAGACAACAAAGCGTGCTCATTTGGGAGTCCCGAGGGTGAGGCCAAGAATGATGGTGCATCAGACGGATGAGGCTCAATATCGCAATCATGATAGGAATAACAAGGACTCTGAAGCCTATAGTTATTATAGATAGCATGGATGCCAAAATGCAATAAAGATCTACCTAGGGCATCCACGTAAAGGTAGGCTCTACCACCTAATTACGACACTTCTAGAGAAGCAATGAAGGTTCTGTGTCACACTTTGATGGGGTCGATCCTATGGCAAAGTAAAAAAGACAACGAGATGTAGAAAGTGGAGGTGAAATCCTAACTTATATGCAAAAAGTTGGAAAAAATGACTTTTACCAAAGGATACAAAAAAAGTGACCCATCCCCAAAAGATCACCAAACCAAAAAGAAAAAGTGTACCATAACATCCAATAAGGAACTTGGAAACGGAACCAAATGATTTCCAAGCCAGGAAAAACGACAAAGGGAGTAAAAAAAGTGGCAAAAAGGGCCAAAAAAGTCTATAAATAGAAGTCGACAACTCATTTTCACCATTGCATTTTGAAAATCGACCAAAAGGAGAAAAAGCCCCTTTGCTAAAGAAGTTGATTCCGGGAGCTTTAGTGGATGAAACAAACTTCTGCTTGGACCGAGTAAGTAGAAAGGCATCCCTCTTGCAATTCAATTCTTCTTTTATGCATTTATTTTTGTTTTTGAGGGGGTGCACTCTCCTAAAAAGAGCAACCCTGCATGTATGTGGGCTGTCCAAGGACAACCCTCATATGTACTCAGGCATAAAACACTCTGCCCGCGTACATATGCGACTGAGGCCAAAACAACCCACGTACACCCTCAAAATATTGGAAAAAATTTAAAAAGTAAGAGCTAACTTCCTTTAAATTTCCATGGAATAAGATGTATGTCCACTAGAGGGAGAGTGAACACGAGGATATTGACATACTGGTCGAAGAGGAACCTATTGCCATTGCTACATTGAAACAATGTGGGCTATGGAAGTTATTTTGGTATCCTTTTATGAGGGAAAAACCCAGGCTACTGAATGCCCTAGTTGATTATTGGAATCCAGATGCAAAGACATTTATGATAGAGGGATAGTCGTTGACTCCAATGACTGAAGACATCTACTTCCTGATTGGCCTCTCGAGGAGAGGGGAACCAATCAACCTACGAACATTACCCCCTGGGCCTTTTAACATTAAGGACTACATTCATATGTACTGTGAGGCCGACACTGAGAAGGTAGGTTCTCAGGTGCCAATTCACAAGATCACGAGCTTGACTCTGTGAGTGATCTTACTATTGATTGGGTATATTACTGGATCCATGGCCCTTCACCAGGCTTCCTGGGCACACATGCATTGTGCTTTTCAGTTCAGGAGGCGCATATCTTTGACTGGAGTACGACCATGCTCACATGCATGAAGAGACAACTGACAGAGTGTCGACAATGTAACAACAAAAACTTCGTGTTTGGCACTATTCTATGCTCATTCTTCTTCTTCGAGAGTACCCAACCTTATTACTAGAGAGATTGTGCGGGGGCATGTGGCCTCCTTCCCAACAGTGTGTAGATGGGTAACATTGCTGCCACGACAGGGGGGAGGGAGGACCATAGAGACCTTCGATGACACATTTTTTAACTGGTGGGCATGACATATTCCGGTTATAGAGGACTACCCCTACTCCAGAATCAACTTTTCCAGGGATCCGGACATGCCTATGCCTTCCGGAGAGGAGAGAGGAGAGATAGGTAACATGTTTTTTTAATTTTTAATTGTTTTCATATATATCATTTTTATGTGTGTATTAGAGTACTGAATTTCGTGTATCTGTTATGTACAGATGTGGGACCAGTGTGCCCGTCAGACTTCGTGAGGACTCGACGACGTCCTCGACCAGAGGTGGGACCAACAACAGCTGGCGGACCAACAACCTCAGGGGGAACTCCATTCAGAGAGGATGAGAGAGTTTTGAGATGGGTGGAGCACAACCTCAATGTGCTCACTCATACAGTACCCATGGCTGAGATTGAGGATCTCCCGCCTTCTATGCAGCCTCATGTAGTGGGGGTGCCATGGACTTGGGTCCAGCTCTTTCGATGTTTATCCAATGCCATTGTTCATTATGGCAGGGCCAATAGTCCCTGACCTTAGATAGGCTAGACTTTTATGTGCCGAGGGCACCATTCTATATGTATTTTTTGAGGGCATAAGCCCAACGATGTATATTGAACCTTATTTTTGAGGCATTCGCACCCACCTATGTAGTTGTGACACTTTTGATATATATATATATTTACATCTTATTCATCTTATGGATCACATATTTTATGAATGTATGTACATGTGTATGTGTGTGCAACATGCCAATCTAATACTTGATTAGCTAGAGTATCTGTCATATGATTAAATCTCCTAGGAACATGGATATACATAATGTAATCAAAGTAACGTTCTAAGAGACGTAAGGAAACGTCGGTGCAAAGTAGGATCATAAACGTGGTAAACTCCATTTAACTGGGACACAACCATCTGAGCATCTAAATAGATCCAAAGGTGAGAAATGCCACGCGACAAAGCGTCACGAAGCAACTCTATCACTGCGTTGAACTTGACGACATTGTTTGTAGCATCACCTAGACAAATACCTCCGGAAGATAACAACTGGCCTGTAGGTGTGAAAATCACCCAAGCTGTAGAAGCAAGCCTCCGAGTGTGTCGTCTAGCGCCGTCCGCGAACCCAAAGAACACCTATGATTCACTTGACATCTAGCACAGTGAAAAATAAGACATAAATAACTACACATCCATAAAACAAACAAACAAAAAAGTGTATATAAGAACTATACATATGTACACGAAGTCACCCAAGCGACCAACCTAAGAGTAATACTTCTTGAGGTAGAGCCCATTTCTAGGCTCCACCAAGTCATTTCCTTCAAAGTCAACCAGACAGTAAGTGCCCTTCTTCAAGACCTCTTTCACAATGAATGGTCTAAACCACATGGGTTTGAACTTGCCTGCCCCCAGGGGATCTTTGTCTTGATCATAGACCAGGACAAGATCGCCTTCGGAGAAAATCCGAGGACAAACAAACTGATCGTACTAAAACTTGACTCATTGCTTACGAACCTCATTTCCAGAGGATGCATCACGACGCTGCTCATCGAGCTACTCGAGATATAATAGGTGTTCCTCAAGTGGTGAAGTGTCCGACAGTAATTCCACTGCCAACTTTAAAGACAAGATCTGACATTCGATAGGTAAGACTGCTTCCAGCCTGTATACGAGTTGAAAAGGTGAAAAATTGATGGTAGTCTTTACACACATTCGGTAGGCCCACAACGCTGAGTACAACAGTAAATGCCAATTTGACTTGGCAGAATTGATCGTCCGCTGGAGAATAGTCTTGAGGGACGTATTCACAGCTTCAACCTGACCATTCGCTTATGGGTAATAAGGTGACGAATGTTCTTGCCTCAACCCAAGATTTGATGTTAACTCAAACATCATTTTGTTTTGGAAGTGACTACCATGGTCAGTGACAATCTCCTTCGGGATGCCGAACCTTGCTACTATCTGGTTAAAAATGAAAAGAGTCATTGTTTCTCCATCATTGTTAAATGTTGGCATAGCCTTGACCTACTTCGTGAAGTAGTCTACCGCTACGATGATGTAACGATGCCCCCTAGATGAAGCCGGGTGACATGTAGTAAAATCAATTCCCCACTTGATGAAAGGACCAACATCAATGACATTAAACATGTGAATAGGATGTGCCCGCATCTTCCAAGAGAAGATCTGATATGGGTGGCACTTCTTGACCGCCTCAACGCAATCCTTGATTAACGTAGGCCAGAAGCAACCTGCACGTAGAATATTTTGGGTTGTTGCCAAGCCAAACAAATGACCACCACATGCTCCAGTGTGGCAGTCATTCAGAACGAGCTCTGCTTCTTTGTGGATAAGGCACCGACGAAGAATGCAATCTACACCTCGCCGATACAAAGTGTCATCGAGTATGAGATAGTTTCGTGCCTGATGGCGAATTCGTCGAGGCTCATCGCGGGAAGCAAAAGCGGGGCACTTCAAAGTCTGGAGATAGATTGTATATCTCCATACTAGGGGTCCGAAGATGCGATTAGAAAAATAACTCCTTTGATATGCGATTCTTCAAGCGTGATATCACTAGACTTGACCGGAAGTTTCGAAATAAGTTCGGCAAAGACCAACGACTTTTTGGATTTCGTGGAAACAAAATCGAAGTCAAATTCCTAGAGAATTACAATCCATCTACTGATCTTTCCGCCAATGACCCGTCATGTCAACACATATTGGAAAGGGTTCACAATGACAATGACAGTGGTCTTGCGAAGCAGAATGTAATGACGAAACCGCTGGACAGCATGCACTGCTGCCAATGCAAGCTTCTCAACGTGGGACTAGTTGAGTTTCGACCCAACCAAGCCTCGAATAAGGTAATAAATAACATGCTCCTTGAGCAGGTCATCCTCTTGAACTAAGACCATGCCGATGGTGAACTCTGCAGCAGCCAAGTACAACAATAAATCTTTGTTATAATCGAGGGGTTGGAGCAGAGGGGCAGACGTAAGGGCACATTTCAATGCTTCAAATGAGCATTGAGCGACTGTTGGCAGCCAATTCATTTTTTTAATTGCTCTTAAAAAACGCTGCCTACACCCCTTGTCTCGTTAATGACAAATCATCGTCGCATTGTGCTTCTAGACATTTGTTTCATTTTTGCGACAATTGCAATTTGGTTTCGATTTGATTTTCACAACTGTAAGTGTGAAAATACCTCTTTCATCGTTTGGACTGTAATCGTCTTTTATTGATTTCTCCAAAAGACACTTGACCATTGGTTTATCATATGACTGCAAAAGATTTTTCAAACTTGTGTCCTTTAGCATACCCTTACCTTGATTGCCCATTTGGATCTGTTTGATTACTAAGCCTTTGAGCATGAAGATTTACTAGTTTTATTCTGATCTTATAAAGGTTATGATGGATTTGGTCTTATATGCTTTTATTCTTATTGCTATGGGCTCTTGACTCATTTATTATATGAGAAATTCTTGATTGCAATGTTCTAAAAACTATGGAATGTAAGCATTTGATTGCACAAACAAATGCATTGGTAAGATTATAAGGTCAATTTGAGAAATAACAATGGTTTGAGGGCGCGTTGATTAAATCTTTTGGATTTCAATTTTAAATCGATGCTTGGTATATTGTTTTGAGTTGATATTACATTGAACGATTCATAGTTTCAAACTATGTATTGGCATTGATTGAATTTAACCTTGGCATAAAATGATTGATTGACATGATGGATCGTTGGATATAGTGTTGGATTGAACTGTACACTTGGCACATGAATGTAACGTATGGTGTTGGTTCTATTTCGGGTGAATGGCACATTAATGTGATGATACACCTATGTGTTGGCCGATACGTATGGTATAAACGATTATGATTATAACAACACTGTACTCAGTCATTACTACATTGCGTGGCGATGTTAATCCCACCACCTTCGCACGCATGCAGTTAATTCCGGTCTCTTCGAGCATTGAAGCTGTCAAACCCTATCGTTTTTGACTCTGTGCATTGTTTCATTCAGTTTGAACCCTACCATGTACAGAAGCCATGGCTCCTGTCGTAAGGGCCGAGCCCAACGGGTGCCAAGAACTGTTGATATTTGATGGTGCATGTAGCGACCTGGAGAATCACGGATGGCTTACTTTCATAAGGAAGTTTGATGGTTATAACTTCACTGTGGCTCGGTAATTTGCTTTGTCATTCGATGGATGCCGAGCCAAAGTTGGAGATGTCTAGCTTGAAATCACTGAACAGTTTCTCAGCTTGGCAACCAGCTTGCCTGTCAAGGGACAAAATTGGTCGAAAAGTTGCAAGGTAGATGATGTCCCATGGACATTACTGTTCCAATCTCGCACAGTGAACTCATGCAACAGAGGTTTGCCTACAAAGATGTTGAAACCTCGCTGGTATGAGCTCTTGATGATTATCAAGCAATTCGTTACTTGTGAAGGCAGGTACGGGTTTATTTTCTTGTTCCACCTGCGTTTATTAATGGTTTTTATGGGTTTCGAACTAAGTATGCCTCACTATCTGCACCGAAGTTTGTTCAAAATGGCTAAACGATACAAGCGTAGCCAGGCTGACACTAGCCTCTTCCATGTGGAGTTGATTAAAATGATTTTGGTTCATGAATTGGGGTTACATCGTGATTCTTGGCATGATTTTCTCAGCCGTAATGGCTTTGAAGAGTCTAACCCTCCACAGGTGGATAAGCCCATGGTGACCGAGAGAAAACCTACCCCTGTGCCCTTTAGTGTTTTGTTACCCAAATCTAAGCCCGAGTCACATACGAATTCGCCTATGGCTGTGACTAAACAGACCGAAGTTGCTAAGCCTACAACCAAAAAGGTTAAAGCGAAGACTGGTGCTAATACTAGAGGCAAGAAAAATGCAAGGTTGATCTCTCGCATGGCGAGGAATAAAACTAAGCTCCCTGCCAAAACAGAGCCTATCGTGGTGAGCGAGGACTCTGATTCAGACATTGAACGATTTCTTGCCGAAGAGTATCATTACTCCGAGGGATTGTGTGGCAAACCTCCTCATGATTTCGTCAAGAACTTACCTCCTTGTCTGCGGGATAATCCTGACTTTCCTGGTATTGAACCACTCCATGAAACCCTCGGGGAATCATCAAAACCCCCTTCTGGTCAAACTGTTGCTCCACCTTGCGGTCAGTGTGGGTTGTGGTTGGAGAGATACTACTTGGATGTCCCAAAATTGCAATCCAAAATTCACGATTTGGAAAACCAAGTGGCAAAGCTCACTGGTCAGAATGCAAGAGAACAACCCAACGACAAGAAGCAATGAACTACGGGTTCGATCCTGTTCAAAAATGTCGAGTCTGCTACAACAATTGTCAATTCGAAATTGACATAATCCCAGCGGTCTAGCTGGTATAACCCTTGCTCATTTATATGGTACATTCGTGAACTCTGTATGCATTATTGACTTGCTCAGTTACATAAACATGCACTGCTGTATATGATTTGATTTGTTAAATTGAATTTTGTTTATAGTTTGAGTTGGATTTGGTTTTGATTTTAGTAATCAATTGTTGGATCTGTTTGATTTAAATTTGTTACGATTGAAGGTTTTGTTGTATCTATTATAGGCAAATTGTTTTGCAACATTTTGAAACACAATCTATATGGTAATTCGAATTGGTTATGACACACCTACCGTGGTTATCTGCTGCTTTCATGTAACTTTGACCAGCCTGGATATGATTTCGATTTTGTTGAAAAAAAGGGTTTTATTGAGAATTGATGCAAATCATAACAATAACCCGACTTCTTGTCAGTCATTTTGTAAGGCAAGTCGACCCTGTTTTGTTGCGAAATTGAACGACATTGTATTTTTAGTCACAAACGAAGTTGTAAAACATAACCACATGCCCAGAACAAAGAATTCGCCTATAATTGTATTAAGCCCGATCTAGTTTGATTGTTGTTCAGGTTACGGTTAGCAATACTGTTCGATTTTGACTGTTTCATACCCAACAATTAAAATAGATGATGATTTTGGTAAATACTATTACACATGTTTCTTTAAATGTGTATCATAACAACTTTCACTTATTTGATCAAAATAGAATGAATATCGCGCTGAATCTTACAGGCTTTCTATCGTTATCATTGATTGAAATAATATTGCTACAACTGTAACATATGTTTGATGTTCAAATCATATCGATTATAGTTAGGTTGTGGCAAATCTTATTTGTTATGGTTACTATCCTGTTGGATCATGATTATTGATTACGATTGTATCGTATCTCATTCGAACTTGATTCAATGTCCAATTTCGACTTGTTAAAGTTTGACTATACCTTATGGTAACTAAAGACATAACTATTTTGGTACTCTGTTTCAATTGAATTTATTTGGATTTGATTTTTATTATATCTAGTCCTGTTAGCTATTTTTGACTAGCTACAGAATCAGACGATTCTGTAGCTAAGTCTGTTAAGTCATTTTTTTATTATTTTTCTAATAAAATATTCTTCTAACTTGATTTTTGATGTCTATTGCAGGCAAATTCGAATTGGCAATAGATATGAGGGGCAGTTGAAGGATATCTTAAGGATTTCACCTGCATTTTAGTTACTTAGTTTAAGGGATTTTGGGATTATTCCCAGATTTTGTAAAACTGTTTACTATTATTCACAAGGATGTTTTACCTTGTGAGAAACCTATATAAACCTATGGTTTTGTAATAATCTATCATCCTCAGTGGTGGGAGAACAAGGATATGTAATTCTGATTCAAACTGGAGCAGAATTGATGTGTTGTCATAGCTTTTTCTTTTCAATATATCGACACTTTGTCCCAAGTTTTGTATATCATTGTGTTTATGGTTTAGTATTACTTTGCTATCTAAATCACATGCATTTGATATAATTTCTTACTATTATACATATCTTGTTGCTTCCAAAAGAGATAAAAGACATAACTGTTGTCGATTCATTTTGTGAATGATAGCTTTGTCTTCTTCATAGATTGAATTGTTAAATATAAGTTTGCTGCACAATAGGTTTCCCTTTTGCAGGAGATTTATCATCATAAAATGGTTATGATTTTCTTTTATGTCTTGTTTGTCCTGTAACATACTTCAAGAACCAGCATAGCTGATCATTTCTGAAAGGCTTAAGGATTAAATGGTGTGAATTTCTTCCTCCAACCAGCTTAAGAAGTCATCCTACACAGGGTAGACTTGGAGCGTTTCCAGGTGAAATTAGTTAGATGTTTACTGTTTCAATTAAGTAGTTTAATTTAGATATAATT
>JASDQU010506213.1:0-27127 GCA_032191745.1 Picea mariana | reverse complement strand
AAAATGTATCATTTGTCAGAAAGCATCAGGGCGATTGCAAAAACCAGCCTTCCCTTTGCAACCCGTCACAGTCGATTCTCCTTTCCAGCAATGGGGCCTTGATATCATTGGTCCTATTAACCCTCCATCCTCACAACAACACAAGTATATTGTGACAGCCACTGATTACTTTACTAGATGGTCTGAAGCTGCCACGCTAAGAACGGTTAACACAAGTCAGGTGATCGCTTTTCTTAACTCGCATATCATTACCCGTTTTGGCATACCTGATTGTCTCGTATTTGATAACGCTTCATACTTTTCCTCTCTTGAGATGAGTAACTTTTCCTTAGAGAAAGGAATAAAGCTTAAGTATTCCGCAAGTTACTACCCCCAGGGTAACATCTTAGCAGAATCAACCAACAAGAACTTGATCAAGATAATCAAGAGAACCGTGGCTGAAAATCACAAGAACTGGCACAACGCACTACTTAATGCACTGTGGGCTGACAGGGTAACACCCAAAGCTGCTGTAGGTAACTCTCCCTTTTTCCTCGTTTATGGCAGAGAAGCCATTTTGCCACCTCATATTCTTCTTCCTTCGCTCCAATTGTCACAAAAAGTTCAAGAAGAAGAATGTCCCCCTTTAGAAAGCCGTATTAATGCTCTGATGAAGTTAGAAGAAGTAAGAACCCAAGCCAAGCGTAAATTAGATCAACATCAACAATTGATTAAAAGCTGGTTCGATTCTAACTCTGCTTCTGATAGGAATTTTGAAGTTGGCGATCTCGTCTTAAAGTGGGACAAACCACACGAAGGGAAGGGTGAACACACTAAATTTCAAAATTTGTGGCTTGGGCCATTTTTGATTGCTGAAAAGTTGGGTCCTAGTTCCTTTCGCTTGCAGAGTCTTGAAGGGTAGCTTGACACCTACCCGGTGAATGGCCAAGCTCTGAAAATATACTTTGCCTGATTTCTATCTGTGTATATTATGTAAATATTTCCTTTTGTTTTTATTTTTGTTTTATGATTTTGATTTGATTGATCAGTTTGGTGTGTTTTGAAACATATGCATGCTTATATACTGAGCCATTCAGACATAGACTGCGAGAAAATTTCTTTGCTGAAATAACTTCTGGAAGATTGTACAAACATCAGTGAATTATATTTCTGAAAATAATATTGGAAAATGTTGTTTGAAAGAAGTTTACTAATTTCAATCTCTAAGTGAAGTTTGTTGTGATTATCTTTATCTTTTTACGCTGTCCCTTTTCCGTAAAGGAATGACTCAAAANGTTCTGGAAGATTGTACAAACATCAGTGAATTATATTTCTGAAAATAATATTGGAAAATGTTGTTTGAAAGAAGTTTACTAATTTCAATCTCTAAGTGAAGTTTGTTGTGATTATCTTTATCTTTTTACGCTGTCCCTTTTCCGTAAAGGAATGACTCAAAAAGATGTCTCCCTGTCAAAGCAAGTTGTTTTAGAAATAAAACATTTCTGGAGATGAATAAGGACAGTATCACAAAATTCTGATGAAGTCTAAAAAAATGTGAAAAAAATATATCAGATTTTTCAGCGTCACCCCGCTCAACTAACTATACAAAAAATAAAAATAAAAATATCAATAAGAGCTGTGGGAAGTGTTTGTAAACCCATCGGGATACTGAACAGGTCCGTTGGCAGCGGGTAAATACAAGCATGGCGCCAAGACAACTTCGTCGGGGCACTGAACAGGCCTGCTGGCAGCGAAGCAATGTCGGGTAGATGAAAATCTAAAAAATTATGAGAAACCTCTTTAAAAAGTCCTTTATTCTAATCCAGAGCTTCTTGACAGGATAAGGACGTTCGAGTGGGTTAAATGGAAACCCTGTCGAGGCTATGGACGCCTGCTGGAAGCAGTGGCCATGCCAATAGTATTGAAGATTTTATCATAAAAAATCATGACTTGTTGATCTTTAAGACTGTTATTAGTTTGCATCTTTTGAAACTTCGCTGGAAAAGATAGTAGATGATGATGTAGTACGATTTTCTGGTTGTTCTTTCAAGTTGAATTTTTCTTTGATGTCCGGATCTGAATTCTTTTGACAGAGATAACTGCTTCTCCTAGCATGTCACCATTGTTGGCAACCAATTCATTTTTTTAATTGCTCTTAAAAAACGCTGCCTACACCCCTTGTCTCGTTAATGACAAATCATCGTCGCATTGTGCTTCTAGACATTTGTTTCATTTTTGCGACAATTGCAATTTGGTTTCGATTTGATTTTCACAACTGTAAGTGTGAAAATACCTCTTTCATCATTTGGACTGTAATCGTCTTTTATTGATTTCTCCAAAAGACACTTGACCATTGGTTTATCATATGACTGCAAAAGATTTTTCAAACTTGTGTCCTTTAGCATACCCTTACCTTGATTGCGCATTTGGATCTGTTTGATTACTAAGCCTTTGAGCATGAAGATTTACTAGTTTTATTCTGATCTTATAAAGGTTATGATGGATTTGGTCTTATATGCTTTTATTCTTATTGCTATGGGCTCTTGACTCATTTATTATATGAGAAATTCTTGATTGCAATGTTCTAAAAACTATGGAATGTAAGCATTTGATTGCACAAACAAATGCATTGGTAAGATTATAAGGTCAATTTGAGAAATAACAATGGTTTGAGGGCGCGTTGATTAAATCTTTTGGATTTCAATTTTAAATCAATGCTTGGTATATTGTTTTGAGTTGATATTACATTGAACGATTCATAGTTTCAAACTATGTATTGGCATTGATTGAATTTAACCTTGGCATAAAACGATTGATTGACACGATGGATCGTTGGATATAGTGTTGGATTGAAATGTACACTTGGCACATGAATGTAACGTATGGTGTTGGTTTTGTTTCAGGTGAATGGCACGTTAATGTGATGATACACCTATGTGTTGGCCGATACGTATGGTATAAACGATTATGATTATAACAACACTGTACTCAGTCATTACTACAGTGTGTGGTGGTGTTAATCCCACCACCTTCGCATGCATGCAGTTAATTCCGGTCTCTTCGAGCATTGAAGCTGTCAAACCCTATCGTTTTTGACTCTGTGCATTGTTTCATTCAGTTTGAACCCTACCATGTACAGAAGCCATGGCTCCTGTCGTAAGGGCCGAGCCCAACGGGTGCCAAGCACTGTTGATATTTGATGGTGCATGTAGCGACCTGGAGAATCACGGATGGCTCACTTTCATAAGGAAGTTTGATGGTTATAACTTCACTGTGGCTCGGCAATTTGCTTTGTCATTCGATGGCTGCCGAGCCAAAGTTGGAGATGTCCAGCTTGAAATCACTGAACAGTTTCTCAGCTTGGCAACCAGCCTGCCTGTCAAGGGACAAAAATGGTCAAAAAGTTGCAAGGTAGATGATGTCCCATGGACATTACTGTTCCAATCTTGCACAGTGAACTCATGCGACAGAGGTTTGCCTACAAAGATGTTGAAACCCCGCTGGTATGATCTCTTGATGATTATCAAGCAATTCATTACTTGTGAAGGCAGGTACGGGTTTATTTTCTTGTTCCACCTGCATTTATTAATGGTTTTTATGGGTTTCGAACTAAGTATGCCTCACTATCTGCACCGAAGTTTGTTCAAAATGGCTAAACGATACAAGCGTAGCCAGGCTGACACTAGCCTCTTCCATGCATGTGGGGTTGATTAAAATGATTTTGGTTCATGAATTGGGGTTACGTCGTGATTCTTGGCATGATTTTCTCAGCCGTAATGGCTTTGAAGAGTCTAACCCTCCACAGGTGGATAAGCCCATGGTGACCGAGAGAAAACCTACCCCTATGCCCTTTAGTGTTTTGTTACCCAAATCTAAGCCCAAGTCACCTACGAATTCGCCTATGGCTGTGACTAAACAGACCGAAGTTGCTAAGCCTACAACCAAAAAGGTTAAAGTGAAGACTGGTGCTAATACTAGAGGCAAGAAAAATGCAAGGTTGATCTCTCGCATGGCGAGGAATAAAACTAAGCTCCCTGCCAAAACAGAGCCTATCGTGGTGAGCGAGGACTCTGATTTAGACATTGAACAATTTCTCGCAGAAGAGTATCCTTACTCCGAGGGATTGTGTGGCAAACCTCCTCATGATTTTGTCAAGAAATTACCTCCTTGTCTGCGGGATAATCCTGACTTTCCTGGTATTGAACCACTCCATGAAGCCCTCAGGGAATCATCAAAACCCTCTTCTGGTCAAACTGTTGCTCCACCTTGCGGTTAGTGTGGGTTGTGGTTGGAGAGATACTACTTGGATGTCCCAAAATTGCAATCCAAAATTCACGATTTGGAAAACCAAGTGGCAAAGCTCACTGGTCAGAATGCAAGAGAAAAACCCAACGACAAGAAGCAACGAACTACGGGTTCGATCCTGTTCAATAATGTCGAGTCTGCTACAACGATTGTCAATTCGAAATTGACATAATCTCAACGGTCTAGCTGGTATAACCCTTGCTCATTTATATGGTACATTCGTGAACTCTGTATGCATTATTGACTTGCTCGGTTACATAAACATGCACTGCTGTATATGATTTGATTTGTTAAATCGAATTTTGTTTATAGTTTGAGTTGGATTTGGTTTTGATTTTAGTAATCAATTGTTGGATCCGTTTGATTTAAATTTGTTACGATTGAAGGTTCTGTTGTATCTATTATAGGCAAATTGTTTTGCAACATTTTGAAACACAATCTATATGGTAATTCGAATTGGTTATGACACACCTACCGTGGTTATCTGCTGCTTTCATGTAACTTTGACCAACCTGGATATGATTTCGATTTTGTTGAAAAAAAGGGTTTTATTGAGAATTGATGCAAATCATAACAATAACCCGACTTCTTGTTAGTCATTTTGTAATGCAAGTCGACCCTGTTCTGTTGCGAAATTGAACGACATTGTATTTTTAGTCACAAACGAAGTTGTAAAACATAACGGCATGCCCAGAACAAAGAATTCGCCTATAATTGTATTAAGCCCGATCTAGTTTGATTGCTGTTCAGGTTACGGTTAGCAATACTGTTCGATTTTGACTGTGTCATACCCAGCAATTAAAATAGATGATGATTTTGGTCAAGACTATTACACATGTTTCTTTAAATGTGTATCGTAACAACTTTCACTTATTTGATCAAAATAGAATGAATATCGCGCTGAATCTTACAGGCTTTCTATCGTTATCACTGTAACATATGTTTGATGTTCAAATTATATCGATTATAGTTAGGTTGTGGCAAATCTTATTTGTTATGGTTACTATCATGTTGGATCATGATTATTGATTACGATTGTATCTTATCTCATTCGAACTTGATTCAATGTCCAATTTCGACCTGTTAAAGTTTGACTATACCTTATGGTAACTAAAGACAAAACTATTTTGGTACTCTGTTTCAATTGAATTTATTTGGATTTGATTTTTATTATATCTAGTCCTGTTAGCTATTTTTGACTAGCTACAAAATTAGACGATTCTGTAGCTAAGTCTGTTAAGTCATATTTTTTATTATTTTTCTAATAAAATATTCTTCTAACTTGATTTTTGATGTCTATTGCAGGCAAATTCGAATTGACAATAGATATGAGGGGCAGTTGGAGGATATTTTAAGGAGTTCACCTGCATTTTTAGTTACTTAGTTTAAGGGATTTTGGGATTATTCCCAGATTTTGTAAAACTGTTTACTATTATTCACAAGGATGTTTTACCTTGTGAGAAACCTATATAAACCTATGGTTTTGTAATAATCTATCATCCTCAGTGGTGGGAGAACAAGGATATGTAATTCTGATTCAAACTGGAGCAGAATTGATGTGTTGTCATAGCTTTTGCTTTTCAATATATCGACACTTTGTCCCAAGTTTTGTATATCATTGTGTTTATGGTTTAGTATTACTTTGCTATCTAAATCACATGCATTTGATATAATTTCTTACTGTTATACATATCTTGTTGCTTCCAAAAGAGATAAAAGACATAACTGTTGTCGATTCATTTTTTGAATGATAGCTTTGTCTTCTTCATAGATTGAATTGTTACATATAAGTTTGCTGCACAATAGGTTTCCCTTTTGCAGGAGATTTATCATCATAAAATGGTTATGATTTTCTTTTATGTCTTGTTTGTCCTGTAACATACTTCAAGAAGCAACATAGCTGATCATTTCTGAAAGGCTTAAGGATTAAATGGTGTGAATTTCTTCCTCCAACCAGCTTAAGAAGTCATCCTACACAGGGCAGACTTGGAGCGTTTCCAGGTGAAATTAGTTAGATGTTTACTGTTTCAATTAAGTAGTTTAATTTAGATATAATTTTAGTTAGATTTATATTACATTGTTTAATTTCAGTAATATATATTAAATTTTTTAATTTCAGTTAGCTTTCTTTCTTTTTCATAAAACATAAAAATAAAAATAAAAAGACCTTTGGTTGTCTCCGGGCAGCGAACACATGAGTTTTACAGGTTTTAATCAAATCTGTAGGTTGTCCATATTGTACATTTGTGAATAAGAAATATCATAGCTGATAATTAGGTAGTTGATTTGAGTTATTATAATCATAGTTAGTATCTTGTATATATAAGTAGTTAGTAATTTATAGTTAGATTAGTGTAGTTAGTTTAGTTTGCTTGATTAGTTTCCTTTATTAGTTTAGTTCTTTTTCTTTGTTTTATTAGTTTCTAGTTTCCTTTAGATTTCTTAGCTCAGATCATTCTCTCTTTGGTTTCCACACGAGACCTTAGGGCGGCCAATGGAGTCGTTAAACTCGTCAGGGTGGTCCATTCCAAATGACTTGGGTTATTTAGACAACCCCGGACCGGTTCCACTCTCCCAGTTGACGGACGATCATTTTCGCCCGTCAACAACGACTTCATCCCAACTTAATGGGACTCCCTTTTTCAAAAGACTCATAAACCCTTTAGTGATCTCGACATAATTCATGACAAAACACCGAAGGAAGTTCACTTTCCCCTGTAAGCTCTGAAGCTGGGGTATTGTGCACGAGGGAGGCAATTGAACTATCGCCTCAGCCTTAAGAGGATCGACCATGATATCCGTTGTTAAAACAATGAAACCTAAGAGACGACCTGATGTCACGCAAAAACCACATTTGTTAGGATTCAAGCGAATCTGATAGTAGCGATATCGTTCGAAGATTAGTCGTAGGTGTGCGGGATGATCAGATCTCTTGTGAGAGCGTGATGCTAGATAATTACAATATGCCTCGACTATATGTCTAAGGTCATGAAAAGCAAATGAAATGGCCCATTGAAAAGTGACTCCAACATTCTTCGGGCCAAAAGGCATCTTACGATATGCGAACGTGCCCGAAGGACAAATAAAAGTTGTTTTATGTTGGTCTTCGGGTTTGATCTAAATTTGGTTATATCTCGAAAAACCATCCACGAATGAAAAGACCTAGTAGCCTGTGCATTCATCGACGATTTGATCAATGAATGGGGTGGGAAAATTATCTTTCAGACATGCCTTGTTTAAGTCACGAAAGTCCATGAACACGTGAATTGTACCATGTTTCTTGTTAAACAGAACGAGATTTGACACCCATTCCGTTAACTGCACGAGGCAGAAGCAACAATTACCACTGTCGCTGAAATGGATATTTTTGACAGTTATATTCTCGATGGGATCACTATTCTGGAGGTTGATCATAGAAATGAAGGGAAATCCTTTTTTAATGAATATTCTAGTGATGATGAGCAACAAGCTTATCCTACATTTGATCACTATGAAGACACTGACCGACATGAAAACCAACATAGCTTTCCCATGGTCCCTATCTATGATGATTATGAATCTGATCCTTGGGAGAGCCATGGAGAAGAGGAGGAGGAGCCGAAGATGTAGTTTATAGAATGCACAGAGCTAGTTCGTGAGTAGTCACTGCCTAAGATCAGTCAGCCTATGTCAGCTGTCCACCCACTTGTGCTTACCAGAGATATTCAGCCACACATGAACAACTGTGTAGGAAAGGAGGCTGCCCGTCGCCCATTTTCTGGAGTTTTCCACTGGTCCTATGAGCCTGTGAAGGAATACATGGAGTTGTATTTCCTTCACAATTTGGAGCCGCCCTATTTCATCTCAACTTCAACCTGTAAGGAGGAGTTGAAGAGCGTAACCATTCTGCTGTCATGGTTACACCCTCTGTTTTTGATCATCGACAAAAGGAAGGAGCTTCTATTCAGGAAGTTTCTTGATTGGCTATGGTGGAAGTTTGATTTCACCTAGCCCCATGTAAAGGAATTTATTAGTTTAGGACCGTACATAAATAAGCTCCTTGGAGCATGTGTTTTTATCTTTTATTTTTACTTATCGACATGTATTTTGAAGCAGGGTGTTTTGAGCTCGACTCCATAGCCCAACAGAAGGAACCTAGGACTGCAGAAGGAGTTCTTAGAGCATCCCATGGACGACTATATCCCCCATGGAGCCTAATGTTAGAGCCAATTCTTGCAAGGTGGTGTTTCTCTCTGATTTCAACTCCTTGGTGTAAATGCGTAGAAATGGGGTTTTAAAAACCCATCAAATGCTTGTTATTCAAAGGCTGCAGTCATGAGCGCCGATCACAACACACTGAAGAAGTCCATTTCGGGCTTAAAATCAAGCGAGAAGGCATTTTGTTTTCAACTACGAGGATCCACAGATGGAGCAGATCGACGGTCATCGGGTAAGTTTGAGTCGCAGAGTTGCACGAGGTCTGGCGCTTGATCTCATCTCTTATGGTCAAATCACAAAATGATGAGCCATTTCGACTACCGGGACTTCAAAGGACAAAGGGGTCACTCCTCCATTGCATCGAGAATCCTCGAAACCCGAAATGCAAAATGTAAAAGCGCCTGGGAGCCATTTCGACATTTCGGCTACCGAGACTTCAAAGGACAAAGGGGTCGCTCCTCCATTGCATCGGGAATCCCCAAAACCTAAAACACAAAATGTAAAAGCGTCTGGGAGCCATTTCGACTACCGGGACTTGAAAGGACAAAGGGGTCACTCCTCCATTGCATCGGGAATCCTCGAAACCTGAAACGCGAAATGTAAAAGCACCCGAGAGCCATTTCGACATTTTGGCTACTGGGACTTCAAAGGACAACGAGTTGCTCTCTTCCACTGCATTTTGAAACCCCGAAACGCGAAATGCGAAAAGCGCCTAGGAGCCATTTCGACACTTCGGCCACCGAGACTTCAAAGGAAATGGGGTGTCTCTCTTTATGTTTTCAGTCTCGGCCACCCTCCATGGAAAAAGCAATTAATGAATATTGAGGAGGTGGTTGAGACCTCAGCTCAAGACATGAATGCAAGGCATGGAGGTTCTGGCAGGTAGTCTGCCCAAGATCGTCCTGTTTGCAGGTTTTCCTAAAAGAGCCATGCCGATCTGATGTCCTCGACTGACTAGAAGAACCCGCGCACACTAAGTTATACTTTACTATCTCATCTACTGTCCTGCTGCCAAGGGGGCGAATTGATCTGAGTATATATACTCAATTTTTTTATTTTTGAAGATATGGATGGTAGAGCAGAGCTCCCCACTGTAATGTTTTAATGAAGCACTAGTTTTCTTGGCTATGTATCTGTATATGAAATTTCCTTGTTTAATGTAAGGCAACTCTCTTTTTCATCTTGTTTGGATCTCATACTGAAAGAGTTCATGACTGAATGATTCACATGAATCGTCCTGACTGTGTTATGATAAAGGATTTATTATAGTGTTGTTATGTTCTTTTAGTGTTTTTTATTTTGAACATAAGAGGTTCTTGTGTTCAAAGTTTTCTTCTACAAGCTGTTGGAAGCCCGATGCCCACATCAACCCTTCACATTTCCTCACAAAAGTCTACCTCCTACCCGCCCTTATTACAACTTACTGCCTAAAATTGAATCAAGGCCTCATTTGCTTGTGCATGCTCGACCTAGTTTATGAGTTAGAACGATATTGTTCTGAGTTTACTTCCATCCATCACCCTTTATCAAGAAATCGTGACATTTAAACTGATGGGCCTTAGGCTTACTCCTGCCGCAATCCAGGGGTGACTTCTGACTCCAACATCGTCGACTGCTCGAGTAGGAACATCTCGAGCCGGCATAGAAAGAAGAACCAAACATAAAAACGATGTGGCCAACGCGAAGTTGGTTCCATCCATCCTGCCTACTTACCTACCCCCTCTGCGTGGTGACATCAACCGTGATAGTGTGCCCCAAGACTTCGAGTATGCTATGATCACTGCGTACCTGCCAAAAGGGGTGCGTGCAGTTTGTGTCGATCAGTACAAGATCACAACATTGAAGTTTAGTGACTTCAACCTAGGCGATCTAAAAGTTTACAGCATGCTTGCCCCATACAAGTATCTAACCAGAACCAAGGGAAAGAATTCAAATATTGTCCCTCAACAATGGATGCTGAACCTCGCACAGTCCACTTTGCTGAATGTGATGAAAATCCCACACTTCTGTAAACACCAGGAAGTAAATGCATGTGTCAAATTGTTGTTGTCCTGCTACCACGGAGGATATCTATGGTTGAACCATCGCATCACTATGGATCCGACCTTGATCAATCGGATCATAGGGTTGAGCATGCAGGGCCCTAACCCACAAGGATTTTACCCTAGAAAGACTTCAGACCGAGCATTAGCACAGAGAATTAAAGAAACCTATGGCGATCTCGAGAAGGGCACGCAAGGCTACAAGGTAGCTTCTATTGAGAAAGGCACAATGCGCCTCACCTATCAACTGATCACAGGGAAGCTATTTCGCAAGAACATACCGATGCAAGTATCTGTCTTTGTAGTTGACCTCACAGGGAAGTGTGTAGAGGGATTACAGATGAACTAGGTGAGGTAACTAGTGAATGAACTAGAGATTGACTGCAGAGAAGCCCAAGATCAGGGGCATGAGTTCCATTTCAGCTGGCTCCTGATACTTATAGCTTTTGTTGCATGGGAGCTACCAGAAGGTGCAACCTTCCCGGACCTCGACCCTTTTGAGCCCTTAGCCGCGAAGTTCAACATGTTATGGTATTCTAATGACATGAACAAGTAGTGGAAATCCAATGCCATCTTCCATACCTACTACACCCAGTTGAAGACTACCATCCATGCTATGCCTCACATTACCCCGAACACACTCCACAGATTTAGACCCTTAATGAAGTTCAGTGCAGATCACCACTTCATTTACATAACAACGCGAGATGATGAACACAAGCAATAGTTACAGTCGTATTATAAGATGACAAAAGAAGACCTGGAGGAGATCACCAAGGAATGGTCGGCGGACCTCCTTGTCTCAGCAGACCCCACAGAAATGTCCGACATTGATAGCACAAAGATTGTACTGGATACACTGGGACCAAGCAAAACAAAGAAACCTGAAGAGGTTCACGACGTAGACAGTGCATCTATAAGGACTGCCTCTGTCACACTAGATGAAGGAGGTGATGGAGAAGAAATAGAAGGCACAAAAATTGAACATCAAAAGGGCAGAGTACCACCGCCTAGGGACGAAGAAGACTCGTCAAAGAAAAGGAAGGTCTCACCTCTGAAATCTTCCTTCCGGAAGAAACCTAAGACCCCCGTAACCAAGATGTGAACTACCCTCACATTGCATGACTTTGATTTCATCATTGTAGCGGTAAATGATGCTTCAAAGGAGATAGTAGAGAAGCAGGAGGCGAAGTAGGAGAAGATGTATAATCG
Source organism: Picea mariana (assembly GCA_032191745.1). NCBI lineage: Eukaryota > Viridiplantae > Streptophyta > Pinopsida > Pinales > Pinaceae > Picea > Picea mariana. The sequence goes on along the minus strand of JASDQU010506213.1, from coordinate 15,392 downwards.
TATAGAGGTAGATCTCCAAGGAGTTCAACATGCACTCTAGTCTAGCCGTGCAGTCATCACTCCGCCACTGACATTAGGGACAGTCGAACCAGGAGATGAGGCAGTTCAACTTCACCATACTGCTGATATAGTCAAAGCTCGCCTTTGACAAGCTCACAAAGACACAACACAAGACACCCAGGCTTTTACACAGGTACATGGAGTACTTGTCAAGCAGTGCAATGCTGTCGAACAAGAAAAACTTGCTCTTCAAGTATAGTGGGACAAAGAGAAAGTAGAGCTACAACATAGCAAGGAATAATTGCTCGTAGAGCAGCTTGAAGTCAAGGAATTAGTCAAAAAAGCACTCCACTCTGTGACTGTTATCGAAGTACCTACTGAAGAGAGAATTCCACAGCAGGTAGCACATCTTGAAGAAGTTATACAGAAGCTTCAACAATGCATTGTAGATTTAGAACTCTGCGTTGTGCCCGAGACCCCTCAGAAGATAAGAGACTAGCGAGAAGCAACTGCTTGAATCGCAGTTGACCGATTGAAAGCTCTTTCCGCGAAATGCAAGCAACTCAGTGACCAGAGCACCCAAACTTATGAGAACCTTACAGAGAATCCAGAATTACAGATGCTGGAGTCGCAGCTCTAGGAAGCAAAGCATCATGCAGATACATTACAGGCACAACTGAAGGCTCTATCTGCAGTAGATAGAATGAAAAGATGTCATGAACAATGCATAGCTCAACAAAAGATACATATGATCCAGAGAAAAGTGATGGAAGTCACTCAGCAAATCCCACTGGTGCAAGACAAGGCATGCATGTTATTTTCTGAGATCGAAAGCCAGGGAGCGTAGCTTGAGCAAGTCATCATCACTGCAGAACAATGCCTGGAAGAACCAGTAAACGACACAGTGATCTTGGAATTCACCCAACATGAGGCCAGAACAAAACAATAGGTCGAAGCAGCTCGAGCCAAGCTCGAGGCATTCGAAGCAGAATTGCGCAGACCTGAGTGACTTGGGATGAGTCACAGGTGAGTGTTGGGGGCTTGTTGGCCCTTGACCAAGTTTTGAGGAACACTTGGTCATATTTAACCATTTTTGGGACTTCGACAGCCTGTCAAAGACGAAGCACCAAGCAAAGCAGAGATCATAGGATCTCGGTCCACTTTTGGGCCCTTTTAGGGTTTTTGGGCTAATGTAATGGGAAAGGGATGTTGGCTCATGGGTTTACCCATGCTTAGGCCCACTTTGGTAATGTATAAATAAATACTTAGGCAATGTAAGAAGTAGTAGATGTCTTGGAGCTAGTAATTAGATCTGTGTGATCTGATGTGGATTGTAAATTCTCTGTACATGATTGTAAGAGGCTTACAGAGCTAAGTGCAAGTTGTTGTAAAAGGTCGTGGAAGACTTTGTGTGGAAGCACAAGGAAGAAGGATCTAGCGAGCTGCACAGATATTCTATCCTTTGCGAAGAAGGTTTCAAGGCTTTGTGCTGTAACTGATGATTGAAGATACTAATAAAGAAGAAGAGTTGGTGGACGTAGCCCCAGGGTGGGGGTGAACCACGTAAATCCATGTGTTATGCTTTGTGCTTTGACTGATATGGTTATTTCTATGCTGCTAAGTGCTTGATAAATAGATCTAGTTATGGTTTGTGCTTCTTAAGATGTGTGTATGTTAGATATGATATGTGTGAAGTTGCTTAGTGCTGATCTCCAGGATTTGATCTACTTTACTGTAACTAAGTGTTAAAATACCTTAGATCTAGATGAATATTGCGATGCTTTGTGCTATTTGCAAAGTGTAATAAGGGTTAAATACTGACGAATGATCTATGCTAAATGCTTGCTAAGTGTTGTAATCACAGATTTGTGTCCCAGCTAAGGTTGTAGACATATGAGTCTTGCAACCACCCCTACCTCTACCTCAGGTGAGACTTCATCTGCTTTGTAGGTGTTGCCGAAAGGGCCAATAGTTAGGGCTTTGTTGGTGCACTGTTGTAGCGTTGAACCCTAGGATTGCCCCTGTGCCAACAAAGGAAGAAGATGAAGGAAAAAATAGGTACAAGGCTAGACTTGTTGTAAAGGGGTTTGCATAAGAGAAAGGTATAGATTTTGATGAAATATTTTCTCCTGTTGTTAAGATGATTGATATTATGACTATCTTAAGTCTTGTGGTAGTAGAATATTTTCATCTTGAAAAGTTAGATGTAAAATAAAATTTTCTCCATGGGGATTTGGAGGAAGAGATTTATATGCAACAACCACAGGGGTATGAGGTCAACTGAAAGGAGAATTTGGTATGCAGGTTGAAGAAGAACTTGTATGGCCTAAAGGAAGCCACAAGGCAGTGGTATTTGAAGTTTGACAGGTTTATGACAGAACAAGGTTATAGTAGATGTCATTCTGATCACTCTGTTTATTTTAGAAGTCCAGAAAATGGAAGCTATATTATCTTGCTATTGTATGTAGATGACATGCTTGTTGCGGGGTCTAATATGTAGGATGTAAATGTGCTCAAGAAGATATTAGCTAATTCATTTGCAATGAAGGATTTGGGTACTGCAAAGAAAATTCTTGGTATGAGAATAACAAGAGACAGGGAAAATTGCAAATTGACATTGTCTCAGGGTGAGTACATAGAGAAGGTGTTGGAGAGGTTTAGAATGCAGAATGCAAAACCAGTTAGTATACCATTAGCCAACCATTTCAAATTAACTAAGGAAATGTGTCCCAAGATACATGAGGAGATAAAATACATGTCCAAGGTCCCTTATTCATCAACAGTTGGCATCTTGATGTATGCAATGGTTTCCACAAGAATAGATATTGAAAATGCAATGGGAGTTGTGAGCAAGTATATGAACAATTCAGGTAAATAACATTGGCAAGAAGTAAAGTGGATTCTCAGGTATTTGAGAGGTACTGCTACTCATGCATTATGTTTTAGAGGTTCAAACACTGTGCTACATGTCTATGTGATTCAGATATGGCAGGTGATAAAGATAGCGGGAGGAGCACCACAAAGTATGTTTTCACTGTAGGTGGAACAACAATAAGTTGGATTTCAAAACTACAAAAGGTTGTTTCACTTTCAACAACAGAAGCAAAGTATGTTGCTACTACAAAGGATAGTAAAGAAATGCTTTGGTTACAGAGGTTTATGGAGGAATTGGGAAAGAAGTAGGAGAATAATAGGTTGTACTGTGACAGTGAGAGTGCCATTCATCTTGCAAAGAACTCAACTTTCCATTCTAGGACTAAGGATATACAACTCAGGTACCATTTCATACAATCCGTCTTTGAAGATGAACATTTGAAGTTGGAAAAGATACATACTGGCCATAATCATGCAGACATGTTAACAAAGGTAGTAACCAGGGAGAAACTGAGTTCTTGCTCAGTTTTAGTTGGTCTTCAAGCATGAAGGTGAAGATGAGAAATTTTCCAGGTCCAAGGTTGAGTATAGTCTAGTAGGTAGAAAAACAGTAGAGCTGTTTTGATCAGTCTCCAAGTGGGAGATTGTTGGTTGTGGAGCTTGATTATCTTCCTGATTCATACGTTTGATTCAACCATGCTTGGACCCCATTCCTTAACGAAGGGGTGTGGGGGGGCTTGCCCCCCCACAATTTTCGCCAGGGGGGGTTCAGCGGGGGGTGTGGGGGGGCTTGCCCCCCCACAATTTTCGCCAGGGGGGGTTCAGCGGGGGGGGAGACAATTTTTGTATCCCCTCCCTAACTGGCGATTCGGGGGTGCTGCCACCGAAGCAAAATATTGGGAAAAATTTCCTTGTAAAATATTGTAATTTCATAGTCAATCTAGACCATTCATTATAAGGTCGCAGATATGACGATATAAGTTATTTTAAGGATTTTTTCCCCAGAAGGAAACCTTCTTTTATGAGGGAATTGTATTGCGGCTATGTATGAGTGTGATTATTTTATTTTGAGAGAGGATACTGTGAGAGAAAGAAGACGAAGTTACATCGGGCATGCTATAGGTTGTATCCCATCATTTTGCTGGATAATAAAAATTAAGGACCTGGAAATTTCTCTGGTGGACATAACCCACACTGGGTGAACCACATATATCTATGTCTCTATTGTATTGTGTATCTTTTGTGTTTTATTTCCGCATTTGTTTTATTTTATTGCTCTTCGATCCTGTTTTTCTAACATAGTGGGTACTGGTAAGTGATGGTATATACCTTGCTTCTTGTTACTAGGCTTGTTGGTACAACAAAGTATACATCCTATAAAATACCATGCTATATCTTCTTGCATTATGGGCGAGTACACATACCTCTGTAAGTTGGAAATTGTCTTCCCTACACCAAAATATCATGCAACCTTAGGGTTGTGAGCCTATCTGATAAGCTACAATCGTTTACCTTTAGGAACACAAAGCTTGTCGAGCTTGTAGAGTATACCATTATGGAAATGATATTCATCCTTACTGTCACCTTATTCTATATGAACTTGGCTTTGTAGCTACTAAAACACCTCCTTGAAGTCTTGATCTTCTATGTATGTGCATCAAAGTTCCCAAAGCTGCAATCTTGGATGTGGGTGGCCGTGAAAGCATGTTTGCCAACTTGTTTATGATACCCTTCTTATAGTTTATGACCAAATGAAATTGTTGTAAGAAACCCATCCATTTGAATGTGCATGGTTTGTTGTAAATTACTTTGGGCCTGCAAATACTCGAGAGACTAGTGATCTATGTGGATGATGGTTTCCTTGCCCAAAATATAATTCTTCCACTTTTTGACAACTTGTACCAAGACATAGAGATCTTTGTCATAGGTAGGGAACTTGAGGACCACCCCATGAAATACTTCAAAATTATAGTATATAGGCCTCCCTCCTTGCATTAAGACTGCTTCCATGACATACCCACTTGCATCTATCTCCACTTNACCCATTGTTATTGTGTGGAGTGGTGCATCTACTGCTAAAAACAAAGCTATGAACTTCCGCAAGTATTGTGCTACCCCAACAAAAATGCTAACTTCTATGCAATTTGTAGGAACTAGCCATTTCATGATGGCCTCCATATTGGTTGGATCGATCTTGAGCTCACCTCCACCAATCACATACCCCAAATACACCAAATACTACTGAGAAAACTCACATTTCTTGAGATTGGCCAATAGCTGGTGCTTCTTCAAGGTCTCTAACACCTACATAAGAAGTGATATGTGCTCCTCCCAGGTAGCACTATAAACCAATATATCATCCAAATAAACAATAATACATGAATCTAAACAAGGGTCTAAAACCTCATTCTTGAGTCTCATAAGTGTAGCCGGTGCATTGCATAAACCAAATGGCATAACCAACCACTCATTCAAACCTTGCCTTGTCTTGGAGGTAATATTCTGGGTATATTCTTATTTGACTCATACTTGGTGATATCTTGATTCCAAATCTAGCTTAGTGAATTACTTGGCATGTTGCAGTTGGTCCAACAAATCATCGATCATGGGTAGAGGGTACCGATTCTTCAGTGTAATCTTGTTCAATGCCCTGTAATCGATACACATTCTTGAAGTCCCTTCCTTCTTGGGAACAATTATGATGCATGGCCCACAAGGTGAAGTACTTGGTCGAATCACAACCTACTCCAACAACTTCTTCTTTACTTTGTTTGCTTCTGGAAAAAACAAACTGTCTATACAGTTCAATATTCGACAAGGGGGAGTTTGGAAATAACTATATTTCATGCTCCACTTCCCTTTTAGGTGGTATCCCTTTAGGGTCTTGGATTGATCTCCTATATGCCTTTAGCAACTCCTCCAATTCATTTTTCTAGTCCTTAGTACACCCTTCTAGGGATGTATTTACTTTTAACGACTCTTCACCAAATTTATTTTCCCTTAGGAAAAGTAAGAGATATTTCTTGCTAGAACTGATCAATTTCTTAGCTTGATTGACACTTACCAGTGAAATTTTTTATTTGCCTTTGTGCATGTTGATGATGAAGGATTTTATGTCCTTGATGAGGCAATATTGGTTGGATCTACACATGAAGATAACATCCCTCATATACATGTAGGGTATTCCAAACACTACTCTACATACATCCAGTGGTACTACGTCCAATTTTACTTCATCTAAAAAATCAACATTTACAAAAAATTTAACCTTGCACTGCTTTTTTACCTTGGTCTTTGTATCCTTATTTACCCAACCGAATGGATAGGGGCTAAGATGACCATGAACCTCCAACCCAAGCTTTTTGACCAAATCCGTTGCTATGAGATTGTTCTATGAACCCGAGTTGAACATATCATCTATCTTGGTCTTCTTGACTTGAATCTTAATGTGGAAGAGCTTGGTCATCTCCTTCTCTTACTGGAGATGAAGGATACTTAGATCCACCTCCTTCTGAATAATGTGCAAACAATCTTTTCATCCACATTGGAGATACTTTCAACCTGATTGCTCGAATATGTGGCTAGAAGGTTATTTTTATTTTTGTCATTCTTGCGGTTCTTCGAGTTAAGCTTTGGATGTAGTTTCCAACACTTTTCCTCAGTGTGGCCATCAATGTTGCAATGATTGCAATGGTTGCTAGGATATTTGCATTGATGTGTAGTGATTGTTGTCTTCTTATCTTTTCCCCCTTTCCACTTCTTCTTCCCCTCCTTGGAAACTTCCTAGTGATATTTCTGCTTGGAACCACTTGGTCGCCCTTTCTTTTGGCCTATGTTTTCCAAGTACTATGTTTGCACACATGCCTCATCCAATGTTCTTGTCTTGAAGAGTATTACCTAATTTCATTGATGACCTTGTAACCCCAAAAGATACTTGAGGAGTACATCTGGGTTATTGGGAGATATATCTAACATGATGGCCATCTTTCCGAACTCAATGGTGTACTCATGTACACTCTGTCCCTACCTCTTCCTGAAGTAGTTCCATTCGATCCATTGGTCCTCTACATACCCAATAGGTTAAAATTGAGACTTATGAGGGTTTTGAAGTCCCACCTAGTTACTGGCAGATCACCCTCCAGTCTAGGTGTTTTCATATGGATTTCCCACTAGGATATAACATGGTCTTCTAACTTCAATCTCGCAAATGAAATATTTTTCTCTTTGTCTATATGGTGAATTCTAAAATAAACTTCTAGTTGTTGCAACCAATGATTTAGTTTTAATGCATTGATCTCACCTTGGTATGGCTTTATGTCCACTTTTTCTTCCATCTTAAATAGGGACTGTGAAGGGTTAATGACACTTGAACTCAACTGCTCTTTCTCGGGTTCTTTCCATGACTCCTTTTCTGGGTCTTCATGATCTCCCAATTTCCCCTCCAATCTGATCTCTAAGTTAGAGCCTACATCATCTCTGAACGGTCCAAGCTTGCTTTCTAGAACCACCATGAGAAGGTTCATATTGCAATTGATCTCGACGACTTGTGCTTCCAACCTCTCAAATCTCTCTTCTGCTCGATCTCGAGGGTTGTTATGAACATATTCTTCTGCCATGGCTAGGGTTTCTACAACTTCTCTTTAAGTTGATTTTTAAATCCCCAACAACTTCCCAAAAATACCACAAAGAAACTTTATATGATACCAATATGATCTATAAACTGCGATGGATATTCCATTGTAATAGTTCATCACACCAAATCGGAAAAATAAACTGAAATCTACACTATGAAGGTTAAATTCCTTTAGATTCTAGAATCTTTAGTTTCTGATTTTTTGCTTATGCATGAAATAGATAAAATAAGGAAAGTAGAGAATAGTAAAATACAATCACACACCATCCACAAAATAACACAAATATTTGCTCTGGGAAACCCTTACAGGAGAAAACCAAACTAAAATGTGAGGCTACTCTGCTCTCTTTTCTCTGGTATGGAAATAATGCAAATACAAAGGAGAAGGCACTCTCTATGGAGTTACCCAAGACCCATGGTCTTTTAGGATGCTACAAAACATTAAACCTCTCTTTTATTCTCTCTAATTTCCCACTCCCAATTGTTCTACTCTGTCGTTGATCAAAATACAATAACATAGAATGGAACCCCTTCTCCTCCTAGTGGCCCGATATTTAACATAGCTAGATAGTCATCTAGGTTTAGGGTTTTGACTTCCTCAACCTTCAATTGTGATAAGGTTTTGGGCCTCCTAAAATATTCTTGAAAGTCTTCACAAGGCTAGCCCCATATGCATGAGTAACAGGGGATGACGCAACATCTTCTCATACCATGGTGGTCAACACGATCGGTCAACTTGCGAGAGGCATAAATTTTGCATACAAGCTCCGATTGATGCATGGTCTACATCGTCATAAAGGTATCAGAGTGTAGAACACCATCAAGGGTGTGTTCTTAAGTTCCATACACCATAACACCATTTAATGTCTCAAAATGGATCTAGAAGGTTCCATACCCCAATTTTCTAAACTGGGAGCTGACACTAAAATGACCCAACAAGTTGATTCCTCCAAAATTTTCCACTCTGGAAGCATAAAGATAGATGAGAAATAATATAACGATCAAATCCAGATCAAACAAGGTATTATATTCCTATCCAATAAAATGTAATGGGTTCTAATTGGTGGGATATGTCTTGTTCCACCACGTTGTGCAAGCGTGAAGTGGTTAAAACCCGAGAGCGGAGCAGAGGAAGGGTATCATTGCCAAACCTCATAATCACTAGGATTTTAAGTTGGATGATTTAGGACCTAGTGTGCAAGCCAAATTGTGTTGGTAAGATATAATCTTTTAGTAATTCATAGATATAGGGGTCATCAAAAGTGACATAATACTTTGGGTTGATAGTGGCAAATGTTGAGTCATCATGTAGAGGGGCCTAAAAACCACCTATGAGGGCATCTGCAATTTTTTTTTATGTATACTATCTATGACACATTAGAGAGATGAAACATTTATATATGGTCTAATAAGAGGGTTGAGCCCATATTTTATGGCTCCGATATGGGCGCATGTATAGTTATGTTTCTTTTCCCAATCAATAATATCTTTATCCTGGAGGTTAATATGGATAAGATTATCTTGGAAACTAAATGGTATATCAATGGAACATGTTTTGATGAGTGTATGAGACCTGTAATTCCACTATCAGCATCCATAAAAATCTCACAGAGATATAGGGGGGAGTTTACAGTGTGCAATATTGTCTGGTTCAGGGATATAAATGATATTGCGATAAGAACTTGATGTTGTCAAGGAAGAAATTTTGTGGGAACCGGCTTGGACTAAATATGGGTATGTTGTAATATCTATGAAGTGGACGATATCCATGGAGAGATCCATTATCAAAATATGGATCACGTTAAATAATCACAGCACTTCAAAAGGTTAAGGTTAAATGCCACTAAAAAGTACATGATATTATCAGAGATAACTTTCATTATGACCACAAGGGATATTGTATTTCTTGTGGATGCTATTTAGGTTGAAACCACCTTTTCATCTTGGAATAAAACACAAAAATGCTTTTGATTGGATAAGATATTGTCTTTCTCAGACATAAGGAAACATGTTAATGGCCCAAGACCGCCCTAGAGGCATGTGGCAAGAGTGAAAGTCTACCCCTTTGTGGACCACCAGGTAATTTTAGGTGGTATGGTTTTCCTTGAATAATGCTGATGAGTTAGCCTGCATTTATAGATAACAACAAGTGATCATTGTCCTAATTTTCGATTAGCAACTGAGTTATGATGGGTTTTTCCACCTTCAAAACAAATAAACAAATAAAAAAATTGAAAATTCAAGTTATATATTTTTTAATCGGAATTTGTTTTGAAAATCAAGTTATATGTGTTTAAATGGGATTTTTTTTACTTGGAAATAAGTGTGTTTTATGTCCAAATCAATAGATATACAGACCCACTTTTTAGTTGCACATATAAGAGTGGATTAGGATAAAAATTGTTTAAAACGACCTATTTTCCGACATAGTTTTAGGGAGAAAATTCAATGAAAATTGAGATGCGTGGCATAATTTCACAAGTCAAAGTTTCAAGGACCTAGTCATCCATGCACCCAAGGGTTTTTATGGTCTCTGAAGTGACCCAAATATTTGAAAACCCTGAAATAACCTAAAACTAAGTTTCTTATAGATTTTTTGCTTTACAAGATTCTGGAGAAAATAAAAATTTCGATATTATTTTAGATAAAGAATATACTACACAAATTTCCTAGAACTCCATTACCTTTTCATATTAATATGTTCATATTTCTTCATTCTTTTGAAGATGGATTGCAATGGTTTGGTTCGAAACATCGATTTAAAAATGCTATGAATCTAGAAAAACTCTCTTACCAAAACATCATATAAACACAAACAATCAATAAAAACAAACAAATCATTATTGAAGCATTTAAACATCAACAACTCTTTACTTTCAACAACCATACAAATCTGGTGAATAAATTAAGTTGAATATTACAAACTTGCTTTCACCAACCATCCAAATCCAAATCTTGCTAACAAACCAAGTTAAATATTACAAATTAACAATAAATGTTGTGAATTTAGTGAAAAAATCAAGTTCGAATTTTAACTCGATAATTTAGCTTATGATAAATTCTCAATACATTCTTCTATGAATGAAAGTTTTGTATAAATTGACATCTATGTTTAGTTACCCTAGAATCTCAAAGCAACATGTCCCTAAATTTTCGTATAAATTGACCCCTATGTTTAATTCCATGCTAATTAAATTCATAATCGACAACTACATCTTTTTAGAGTTCATATTTGACGCCCAATGGTGAGATTGTCATGATAATGCATATAAGGATGATTGATGTGTGTGTGTGTGTGTGTGTGTGTGTGTGTGTGTGTGTGTTTTCTTTTTTTAATAATTTAAAGGAATTGGTAAATGTTTGAGATTATCTAGGAGAGATTCAAATTGAAATCCGATTGGATACCACTATAACCCCTAGGCTAGTGATAATAGTCTGCAAGCCAATGCTTAGTAAGAAACTTATGACTTAGCAAGGGCCAAGATGTCCAAAAATACACCCATGAGGGGGTCCCAGTCATGACGGGCATCTACCCTTCTAGCATTATCATAATGGACCAAAGTCTCATAGGGGATTTGAATCCGAGTGGGAAGAGTGCAATACCTACCTCCCAACCATTCAAGCAAACCACCTCAACTCATAAGCAAGGTTGTTGGCTTGAGTGTCTCACAAAGAAGCAAGGTCACAAAAAATCAATATAAAATTATATCATTGTTCATGTATTTTTGCAGAGAGCTTAGTGATATTATAAAAGTTTTCACTCCAATGTTTGTAATCAGGTAGACATCAATTAATTTTAGATGTGTTGACCAATTTTGTAGTCTATGGATGAGTTAGATAAGTTGGTTGTTGGTTGATATAAAATATTGACATGTTGATGGAGATTGACATTAGTTAATGGAATTGTGGTTGGTATTATTAACCATTCATATTCGATAATGACAAAACTTGTGTCCAAGGCCATATAATCGAACCCAAATCTAGATTTTGTGGGATACTAGTCCATTGTAGATAGGATCACTAAGGTGCTTAGATGACTTTGATGTATGTAACCAAAGAAATATAGTCTCTCACTAGCCCATGTATTAAGCATTCCAAGTGAGGATGTTGTTACATTGCCAACTCCCATGGATGTCTCCCATCTTCCTTGATTTTCCATATGGAAGATGGTAGTAATCATTGACCAAAATACTAGCTGGTAACCCCAAGGGACCCAATGGGATTTGATCATGAGACATATCCGAGCTTTCACACAAGAACATATGCCAATTGAGATTATCCTTGGGGATTCAAGTTGAATGTTGCCTCAAAGATTCTTATTGCCAACCCTTATAAGCAAAAGCTCATGTCAAACTCAACATCTATCCCTAGTTAATGTTAGGTATGTGCCTCACTTTATTTCAACAACATTCTCTTGTGTATGGTTGGGGAGGAGGGGGGTGTGGAGTGGGGTTGAAGATCGTGGTCCTTGCATCCTCTACTTAATCCCCCATTACCCTAAATCCTTGGATCCCATCAATGAAAGGCCATGAAACTTCTAAATCATATGGGGTTCTATATGGCCATGACGATATGAGGAGGATATGGAATCCATCCTTTCCCAATCCTAATGAAAGTTTTACCTTGGAATGCCCCAAGATTATTAGACCCGACATAAAATATATGGTCCAATGAATTCAGTCCATGGTGATGGAACTATATATAATACATCGTCAAAAAGCTAAAATTATAGGTTTTTGTCGAGGCGAGGAATGGATATATCCTCACTCAAGCATTTTCGAATGTCACTACAATAGGTGAGATAGGCAGGATTATCACCCCAGGCTTATAACCTTTCCAAAAATATCAATCAACCCTCAAGAAATATGTTTTTGGACTCGATGCTATTATGAAATCTATGTGCTTTGATGTAAAATAAAATTTAAAAAAACAAAAAAAGTGTTGAGAAATGAAATTTCTGAACCATTGAATAAATAAATGCAAGATAACATAAATTTTAAAATTTAGTACACAACCGGTATCAAGAATGAGAAGAATGAGATTTTATTGATAACTTTAGTAGTTACAACCAGGTTTCTCTTTACAAACCCCTGTGAGGGATGAGACCATAATTATACTTAAAAGTCTAAGATGTAATTTTAACTCATACAAAGACAATTGGTGTTTCAAAGAAGAAGACTAAGACTGGAAATAAACTGGATCAATCCAAGCTACAAGTGCATCATAGTCTTGACTTTGCAAAATAACATTAATTAACACTAAAACTAAATTCAAAACTTCTAATTAACACTAAGCAGACTATCAAGAAGAATGAATGACCTTTGGATCATGTCAAAAGTGTTAGCTTTTTAGCTTGTGAGGTACTCCACATGTTTTGTCTTGTATGCAGATGTTACCTTATGTTGACACTACTAGGCACTTAACTTTGTAATGGGTTTTTATAAAGTTGTAAAGTGGTTCTTTTATTAAAGTGACTTTTAATAAAGTGTACCTTTTAATTTTAAAGTGACTTTATTGTTTGATTACTGAGAGGGGGGGTGAATCAGTAATAGAGCAATTTAATCCTTTTTCACCATAAAATACAAGTGTTATATCAATGTAGCATTATCATCTAATAGTTGCAGAGTAAATAAACAATGAACAAATGAGAAATCACACACATACAAAGTACACCAGTGTTTTACGTGGAAACCCAAAGCGGGAGAAAACCACACAATGCTTTTTCTTATATGTATTTAAGAACTACATTCATTGGAAGCACCAACTTCCTGTATTTTCCATTTGCCATTTTATGTTGGTCCTCAGGAGCGATATTGATTTGATTATAGCCGGAAAATCCATCCATGAGGGAAAAGATTTCACTACCGGCATAGTCATCGACGATCTGGTCGACGAAAGGGGTTGGAAAATTGTCCTTTGGACAAGCTTTGTTGATATCCCGATAATCAACACAAACACGTATACTACCACCTTTCTTATCAATCGGTACGGGGTTGGAAACCCACTCTGTCAAAGCCATGGGGTAAATGAAACCGACTTTAAGAAGTTTTTCAACTTCGAGTTTAATGGCTGCCACTTTACGTGGATGGACAGGACGAAGGCGCTGCCAGACTGGTTTAGCTCCGGGGTATGTCTTAATCTCATGAACGACGATAGCAGGGTCAATACCCGATATCGCTTCGTAACTCCAGGCAAAGATGTCACAAAATTCTTTAAACAAGGAAGTATAAGTGACAATTTCTTCGGGAGAACACGAAGCTCCAATATGAACATTCTCGACTATCCCAGGTTTCACTGAAATATCTATGGGCATTGTGGGTGAAATGTTACTGAGGTTCCCTTCCGAAAACACATCTCGTGTAGATTGGGAAGCCGTGGATATAACAACAACGGTCGACGGAGTCGAAATCCGCTGATAATTCTCAAGAGTTTGTTGTTCCAGAAATAGTATGGAACAATGATGCCCATCGTCCCAAGGGGTGTCCTCCATGACGAACATAATCATCTCATCAGTGGGAAAGATGACATGGAAAGGATCAGGAGACAGCTCGTCAAAAGAAGAAGTAGTAAAGGATGCCAATTGAATGGCTTGATAAGTAGAATCAACCGGACTTAACGGCATAACATTGCCGAAATGAACGTGATCTCCAGGATCAGGGACTATCCAAGGGTCAATAGACACAGGAAGTTCATGAGGTATAGTAGAGATCATATTAATGGAAGCAATTGAAGGGCTTGGAATATTGGGTGGTGGTGGTATGGGGAAAGTACCCATTAACGACGAGTCCTTTAAAAGACCGACACCAACATTCTCATAACCTAGCGGGGTGTTGGCGATGAACGACACGTTGCCCGTGCGAGTATCGGCATTAAAGAAGGAAAGTTGATCGACCGTAACCACTTTTCCTTGGTGAGGAAATCGTACGACATGGAAAAGGGTTGACACGACTACACGCATAGAATCGACCCAGCTTCGACCAAGTAGAAGATTATAATCTAGGGGAGTATCGAAAACTTCCACTTCCACCTGGACGGTCTTACCTTCCAGAGTGACAGGAAACGAAGGTAGAACACCATAAGGTTTAAAACTAGAGCCATTGAAGGTTCACAAAGTGTTTTGTGATTCGTTTAAAGGGGGAGAGCCAATGGCTTTCCAACAAGAAAAAGACATTATGCACGTAGAGGCACCCTCATCAATAACAGTTCGGAAAATACTCTTGTCGGAGACCACAACTTGGATTTGAAACGCAAGCTGTGGAGGTAACCTTGGAATATGATCTTCCAAGTTAAAGACTATCAGATTCGTATCCGTAGGATCAATGCCACCTATAGCTTTCAACAACGCCCTTCGTTGTGCAGGACAAGACTGAAGGACTTCCAGGGTAGACATCACTGAGGGTGCTTGGGCCAGATCTTCGACAATGCTATAGTTATGGGCTGCCCGAGCATGAGGATTGAACGCTGACTTCTTAACGACACCTTTTGGGGGTGGTCGTATAACTGTATCGAGGTTCGGTCGTTCGAGATGAAGAGGACTGTTCGTAGGTGGATTTGGTGGAGAAGACTGTACTAGATCAGGAGGTAAGTCATCAACCTTTTCTTTAGAAGGAGTATAGTCTTTAGCTCTAGTGGTAAGTGCAACATTGTCTCTCTTGGAATCACCGGTGCACATCAAAACATAATAGGATGTAGAAGTAGAGGGTTGGTCATGGATGACCAACGAAGCCTGTTGTTGAGACGGGAAGGGCTGAGACAAGACTGCCGATGTAGAGGGCTTTGGGGTTCCTTGAAGGAACTTATTAACCTCAGCACGTCTCGGACAATCCTTCGTGTAGTGATCGTCACCACAGATAAGGCAAGGGTAACATGGTTTGTGCTTATCCCG
>JASDQU010506212.1:11508-34524 GCA_032191745.1 Picea mariana | reverse complement strand
AGTTGGCTTCCTTATATGCACGCTTTCGTAAATGTGCATATACAGAAGCCAACTTCTATAAAAATGCATTTACGGAAGTCTCTTCCATAAATGCACATTTATGGACGATGACTTTTGTATATGTGTGTTTTCGTATATGCGCATATGCTAAATCCAACTTCCATAAATATGCATTTACAGAATTTGACTTCCGTATATGTGCATTTATGGAATTCACTTCCATAAATGCACATTTATGAATGATCGCTTATGTTTATGCGCATTTATGGACGTTGACCATTGTTCAACTTTTTGTTATTATTTAAAATAAATAGTCCATCTATTTCTTATAGTAGCCAATCCAAAGTTTCTTGAGTTAAAATTAGCTTAATCCTAGTTTGAATTTATGGTTTGAGTGCATTCATTATTTCTTTATCATGATTTGTTTACCATGGTTTTGTTGTGCTCCTTGTTTATATTTCTTTAAAAATTTATTGATTTTTTTTTGTATGTTTGGAAAAATGATCAATTTCATTTGCTTTAGTAATTCATATAAAAATGAAATTATTTTAATCCTTAAATAATTTTGTAACAAATTTTTGAATTTTTTGAATTTGGTAACAGATTTTCTTTTATTTGTCAATTTTAAATTAAAAAAAAAATCTTGAAAAAATAATATATATATATATATATATATATATGTGTGTGTGTGTGTGTGTGTGTGTGTGTGAGACATCACACGAAACAAGTGTACGTGATTATCACAATGTTTTATGTTATTATTAAATTATTTGTAATGTTTGATGTAGTAGGGAGGGCTTGAGAATATAAAATATATTTTTGATTTTATAATTTATCAAGAATTTTTTATCTTTAATTTTTTTAAAATAATTTTACTTTTTAAAGTGTTTTTTTATTGAAAAATTATAAAATAATATATATTAATAAAAATATATTTTAATTTTATATTAATGATTATAAAATTATGAAATTATAAAGTTTATAACACTAAAATTTAAATTTTAAAAGAATATAATAAAAAATATACAAATTAATTATAAAGTATAATGGATATATGTAATAATTAAGATTTTGTCAAAAAATTCTAAACATTCTCATCCAATCACCTTATACTTAAAAAGTGCAATCTAAGTATTGCATTGATTGAAAAGAGAAAAAGTCTAGTAAAAGTTCATTTTTCTATTCATTTTGTTTTCCATAATCTCAAGCATCTATGCTTAAACCTCTATACTTAAAATATAAATTATCTATATTATTATATTCCACAATTACCAACAAAAATACATTAATTTCCTTTTGAAATTAGATTATATAAAATAGGGTACATAAAGTATGTGAAAAAATATGAAACTCTTATTGCATCAACAAGATTGTGAAATATTTATTTTATTATATTATATTTTATAAATATTTAAATTAAAATTGGATTACATGCACAAAATAAAAAACTATATTTTGTTCATTTAGTTTTTTCATAATATTGAAGCATTTATGTTTAAACATTTATATTTAGAGTACAAGTTATTTATATTATCATATTCCACAATTAACAACAACACATTAATTTCTAGTAGAAATTAGAATATATAAAGTAGGAAACATAAAATGCTAGTAAACAATGAAACTCCTTCCTATATTTGAAAGGCTAGACTGCAATAATTTATATATTTAAATAAAAGTGACCTCCGTAAAACCAAATTTTTTGTTGTGTTTTATGTGCCAAAAAAATTGAGATTCAAAACATAAAAAAAAAAATACTAGAAAGTTCATTTATTGAAACTATATAAACACTCATTCTTTGTAGGCTTAAATATTTTAATGTCTTTGTATGTAGCCCATATTTATACAAAAAACTCATCAAAGCTATAAATTTGTAGCGCAAGTTAATTAAACTTAGTGCATTGTTTAGAATTAAAAGTAGTAAAGCTAGTGGGTTTCGTGAAAGGAATACTAGTTGAACATATATGTTCTATGTATTGTTTGCGAGACTTGAACCCATGTGATTTAGAGTCCTTTTGTGTGATTCTTTTCCTTTTAACCATAGCATAATCATTTACCTTTTTTTTCTTCTATAAAAGTTACAACACTATCAATAAATATCGAAATTGATATGAAAATATGGGTATAGGGTATAGAACTTACCTCTCCTAATTTTTCTTGAAGTGGAGGTCAATGATAATGGTTGAAGATAATGTGATTTATGGTTGATTTTTTAAAAAGGTGTTTTATTTCCACCATCATTTGTGTGCAAAGGAGATTTGGGAGATGTATATGCTTTATTCTAAACATAAAATTATAAAAAGATACAAGTATGCAACTCAAACCGAATTAAATGTAAAATTTTGTTAATTATTATATAAAATTATAAATACATACAAACTTACTTTGCGTTGCCACATTGAATGTGAAGATGGTTGTAGCGTTTGGTTTGTTTCATTTACATTTTTTGACCATCTTTTGAGGTTTGTAATGATTTAATGGTTCTGAAAAATACACATGCACCATAAAGAAGAAATAATGTATAGATTAAAAAATTAAATCTATATAATCAATGACAAATTACAAAAGAAAATCCAAAAAAATAGAATATTCATTTTTCACCTTGTCATTCTAGTAGAATATAATAATTTATAAGTTAATGTTTTTATGAAATAGGTTTAATGGAAAAAAAACTCACTTCCCCAAAAATCCTTTGAAATCTAGGTGAGAGTCGTAATGGTTGAAAACTTGATGCTGGTTGGATATCCAAGTTAGTGGATCTATACTCAACAACAAAATTATGTGGTGATCTCTCTAGGGAATTTTGTTGATTAGGCTAGGCATATCAATAAATATGAGGAATCAATATACAATTGATAACAAAAATAAATACCATATAATGTTAAAATGTCTTGAAAATCATTGCATGCAAAAAACTTGTCTCAATTGTGTACTCATTGTTATTACTACTTTCCCCAAAGTTTAATATATGGGCATGCCCATCCAACTCTTCTTCCCCTAAATCATTAGAAGGCCTTGTTCTTTATTTTTTTTGTAAAGCAATATCTATCCATTTAATTGTGTCCATATGTCTACTAGGTAAAATTTGTGTTGGAAATACTAAGACAACTGAGAGGGGGGGTGAATCAGTTGTTACTGTGTTTAAATTTTTTTATGCCTATTGAAATATTATTAATGTTCTCCAAGTGATCATCAAGATTATGCAAGTCATGAAAAACATAAATAATACACATCAATCACACATATGATATACATAGAGACAAATATTCATGAGGAAACCCATAAAGGGAGAAAAACTCTTCTTCTTAGAATGATAGGCAGTCTTTTAAGTTCTGTACATCATCAATCCTTGAGCACCAACTCAAAATGAGGCTACAACCTCTTCTTTAACAAGCTGCAACTTGTAGAGAGCACCAACCCTTTGGTTTCTCTAGCACCTGCTAGAGGGAAGCACCAACTCCCTGAGTGTTCCAACACCAACTAGATGGAAGCACCAACTTCTAGTCACACAGGCACCAACCTATATAACAAAGAATAATGGTTCTCCCTTGTACCACCCTACCACCCTGGTTTTTTTGGCTGCAACCAAATGGAAGCTACAACTCCCTGTGTTCAAGAACCCACTTGAAACTCTGAGGACAATAGTCCTCCCTAGCACCACCCTACCACCCCGGTTTCTAAAACTTTGCTTGCATAATACTTTACAACAATACAGACATTTCAACGCTTACCACTTCTTCTCTGTTCTGCAATTCTGGTATGCTTCTGTCTATTCATGATTGGCTCCACTTGTTGTCTCTTTCCATCTTCTCTCCCTCTGTTCTTCTCATGATCTTAAGTTCTCGTATAGTTTGTTGTTTTCACCATTTCTGCTCTGTTTGGCTTATGTTCTTTTTCTCTGCCTTTACTCCCTCAGTTCATGTTTTGATATTCATTGCCTACAGTTCGACTACTTTTACAGAGAAACAACAACCTCTCTTTGTCATGACATTTTTATTTTATTCATGCTCTCATCATCCGTTACACTCCCATCTCCAACGCTCAAGTCGAGAATCTCAAAACGCTCATTTCAGGAATCTCAGAATGCTCAAGAGCCATGATTCCAATTCCCTGGAACAATGATTCAGTTAGTATAATTGAATTGTAAATGATCAAGAAACCATGAAGTGAAACAACAACCCTTTGATCAGATTCGTTTCAATCAACACCGTTGGATTATACATGTAGAGGCCTTTTTGACTTTTCAATGCGTAACCTCCGAAGTGGAGCCTAGCAGTGCTAGCTCCTTCCCCTATCTTCCGATGATGTGACTTTGGCCAATGATCTGATGTGACCATGCGAATTAGGGTGCATATAAAGGTTGTTTGAATCAAACTACTTTTCACCCCGCAATTTACCTTGAGCCTCCACGCGTCCTTTCTCCAAAACTGTGGTTTCGATTGTGACCCACTCAAGAAAAATTAAGACCCGAGCATGCTCTTGCCACATAATTGAGCATGATCGTTGATCTCACGATCTTGGTGGTGATCCTGAATTGACGGTTCATATTTGTTCTTTCAAGATCCGTGGATCAGATATAACCTCCCTAAATCAATGGTTGTGATTTATTTCGTGATAGGGCTCCGGGAGTTTCAAATCTCAAATCCTTCTTTTCTCCATNAATATTCTAGATTTGATGATCTGCGGACACCTGTCCTTCTCAATCTACGACTCTGCCTCCACTTTGGGAATTTGACCTTTCAACCATATCAATGGTTTTGCGTCCCCTTTCTCGATCAACAGTTGATATCTCCTTTGGGTCTCCACACTTCTGAAATATCAAGTCTCAAACTTTACTTCCCCTCGAAGTATGTGGATTACTGCCATGTGTCCTTGCTGACGTGGTATGCCACATGTCCTTGCTGACATGGTCTACCACATTTCCTCTCTGACGTGGTCTGCCACATGTCCTCTTGAATCAGACGGTTGATGCTTACTTTGGGTATTTACCCGGAGTCCACTTGATTATGCCACATATTTTTTGGATCAGAAGGCCCAGATTAACTTCGGACAATCTGACGCTTGAGATCTTCTTCGGACGATATGAATACTAAGATTTACTTCGGATGATCCGACGATTGACACGTCTTTTCTGGATCAAACAGCCCAGATTCACTTCAGACGATCTGACGCTTGATATCTTCAGATGATTTGACGATTGAGATTTAATTCAGATGATCTGACGGTCGAGGATTTATTTCGACTTTCTGGGTCTCTGGGCTTTAGGAATTTCAAAACTCAAACTAATGCTATAGATCAGACGACCCAGATTCACTTTGGACGATCTGACGCTTGAGACATTCTTCGAATTATCTAACGTCTAAGATTTACTTCAGATGATTCAACGGTCGAGAATTTATTTCGGCTCTCTGGGTCTCTAGGCTTAGGGAATTTCAAAACTCAAACTGACGCTCTGGATCAGACGACCCAAATTCACTTCGGACGATCTGACGCTTGACACCTTCTTCAGATGATCTGACGACTAAAATTTACTTCGAATGATCTGACGGTCAAGGATTTATTTCGGCTCTCTGGCTCTCTGGGCTTCAAGTATTTCAAATCTCAAACTAAAAAATCTTGAAGTGATATTTTTCCGAAGCATAACCTACTCACATCTTTAGACCCAAAACAAATGATGTTTGTTTGATCAAGAGCTTAGATCAACAGCTCTATCTATCTGCGATGCACCTTCGTCTTGGATTAAATACAACGAATCTCCATCTGTGCTTATCCTATCCTTTTATTTAATTCGATCTGACGGCTGAGGGAAATTCGGGTGATCGAGATCTCAAATCTCATCCCTTGCTTATCCTTTCCTTCCACTTAAGATGATCTGATGGCTGACGGATATTCAGGTGATCGAATTCTCAATCATTTTTCCCCGCTTATCCTATCCTTCCACTTAGAAAGATCTGGCGACTGACAAAAATTCACATAGTTAAGATCTAAGATCTTTTACCTTGCTTATCCTATCCTCCCACTTAATTTGATCCAATGACTGACGAGTATTCGTATAATCAAATTCTCAACCGTTTGGCCCTGATCAAGTTTTAGTACTGCACTTTCCCTTCTGAGCTTTGATATCTGCATATTGTTTGCTTCTCCTCATGATCTTATGATTTTCCTGTTTGCCATCGACATTGTTGTTCTTGCCATCAATGACAAGCACACTCTTCCTGTAAAATATGCCAACAATATCCCCATTTGGCATTGATAGCAACCCTGAAAGGTTGCACTATTCTGGTTAGACCTCCAACTGTAGCATCCAGACCACACCTTTTCTTCCCCTTTGACATAAATGTCAAAGAAAACATGCTCCCCTGAGCTGTTACAGTACTTTTTAGAGGTATGAGAGAATCAACCAACACATACTCCCTCTGACAGATAGGTTGTTTTAACTTGATAACAGGGTCATGCCCAACTTTTGGTGTAGATACTCAAACTGAGATTTCACAAGTAGTTTAGTGAAGATATCAGCAATTTGATCTTTGGATGGAATATAATGTAAAGAAACAACAATGTTGGTCATCTGTTCCCTCAAGAATTGATACTTGATGGGTATATGCTTGGTCTTGGAGTGAAATATAGGATTCTTTGACACACTAATTGCACTAGTATTATCACAATGAATTGGGATTGATGCAGTATATTTTACCTCCAAGTCTGCAAGTGTCTGAATCATCCACAATACTTGGGTACAACAAGTGGCTGCTGCAATGTATTCATCTTCTGTAGTTGATAAGGAAATGGAACCTTGCATCTTGCTCAACCATGATACAAGGGAATCTCCTAAGAAGAATGCACCCCCAATCGTGTTTTTCCTTCATCCACGCAGTTAGCCCAATCAACATCTGAATAAACTGATAGTTGAAAATTCTGATTCCTAGGATACCATAGGCCATAGTTCATTGTTCCTTTAAGGTATCTGAATATTATTTTGACAGCTAACAAATGACTCTGTTTAGGTGCAGACTGATACCTTCCTACCATTCCAACAACATGCATCATGTTTGGACAGGATGTTGTGATGTATAATAGGCTGCCTATCATAGACCTATATGAACTATGATCAACATCAGGTGAGTCATCATCCTTGGTTAACTTGCATCCAATGACCATAGGTGTATAATCTTCCATTTTCAACATTTCTCTTAGATATTTCTTTTGAGAAAGAAATATTCCTTCAGACCTCTAATTAATTCATAGACCAAGAAAAAATGACAGTTCCCCTATCATAGAAATTTTAAATTCAGACTGGATGGCTGAAGCAAACCATTGTACCAATGAAACATTATTACTTCCGAAGATGATGTCATCTACATAGACCAACACAATGAGCAAATTATTGTCCTCTTTTTTGATATATAGGTTGTAGTCAACTGTTCCTCTCTTGAAACCTTTGTCTTGAAGATATTTATCTAGTCTGTAATACCAGGCACGAGGAGCTTGTTTCAAACCATATAGGGATTTCTTCAGCTTCTAGACAAAGTCAGGGTTATCTGACAGTTGGAAACCTTCTGGTTGTTCCATATAGACTTCTTCTTTTAGATCTACATTTAGAAAAACTGACTTGACATCCATTTGATAGACTTTAAACTTCTTATGACATGCATAGGCAAGAAAAATTATGATGTCTTCCAATATTTCCACTGGTGTAAAGGTTTCATCAAAATATTGTCCTTCAATCTATGCATAGCCCTTACAGTCCAATATTGCTTTGTCCCTGACAACTTGTCTGTGCTCATTCAATTTATTCTTAAAGACCCATTTGGAACCTATGACATTTTTACCTTCAGGTCTAGGAACCATCTCCCAAGTATTGTTTTTCTCAATCTGGTCAAGTTCATCATTCATGGCTTTAACCCAATGGTCATCTTTGTTGGATGCATTAAAGTCTTTAGGTTCAAGCAAAGACAGAAAGGCAATCTAAGATTGTTCTGAGACATTATTCAACTGATTTCTTGTCCGAACTCCTTGGTTTAGATGACCAACTATCTGATGTTTAGGATGATTCTTCCTAATAACTCTGGAGGGTGTCTTTGTCTTGATCTCCTAGTTTGAGTCCTGCAGAGTATTTGTATATGTATTTGTATCTAACTCGAAGTCTTCTCCTTATGATTCTTGGACCTGTTCATCTTCAGCTTCACCTGTGTCCTCTTTAGCAGACTCAATATTTCTCATCTCTCTTACTGAGACACCTTCATCAACCTTTAAATCAATGCAATCAACTAATTTACAAAATATTTTATTAAAGCATCTATATCCTTTACTATTGGTATCATATCCTAAGAATATGCCTTCATTAGCCCTGTCATCATACTTGCCAAGGTTTTCATTATTATTCTTTATGTGGCACTTACTCCCAAAGATTTTGAAGTGTTTGATTGAAGCAGGTCTTCCATACCACAATTCATAAGGTGTCTTGTCACTGTGTGGTCTGAGGTGGGCTTTGTTAAGAATATGGATTGTTGTGTGTATTGCTTCTACCCAGTAGGTTTCACCGATGTTCTTCTCATTTATCATTGACTTGGCCATTTGCTGAACTGTTCTNTTTCCTGGGATTGTGTATTCTCTCTTGATCCCATGTTTATCATAGAATTCCTTGAAATCACTTGACATAAATTATCCTCCTCTGTTTGATCTTACTACCTTTAACCTATTGCATGTTTGATTCTCAGTTAAAGCCTTAAATATTTTAAATTTCTCAAACGCTTCATCTTTTTCTTTGAGAAAAGCAACCCAAGTGAGTCTGGAGTAATCATCAATGATCAGCATGAAGTAGTTTTCCTTCCCTATTCCTTCCTGTCTTGATGGTCCACATAAATCCATATGAACTAATTGGAGTGGTTTCTATGTTGAAGTAGAGCTCTTGGATTTAAACTGTGCCCTGGTTAGCTTTCCTACTTGGCAGGGTTTACACACAGAATCTTGTGGCTTTGATATTCTTGGAAGATCTTTTACTGCCTCAAGATTTTTGAGCTTGATTAAGTGGTCAAATTTTAGATGTCCAAGTATCCTATACCATAACCAACTTTCATCATGTTTTCTTAGATGACACACTTCTCTATCTTCTTTTAATACATATACAATATTATCTGTCCTTATGCCTTTAGCCACTTCTTGTCCTGAGTTTACAGAATTTATCTTACAATATTTGGAAGTGAACACCACTTCACATCCTTTGTCACACATTTGACTTACACTGAGAAAATTATGTTTCAACCCATCTACAAGCAGACTTCATGGGATTTTCCTTTACCATTACTCAAACTCACCATCCCTTTACCCTTGATTTTACCTGGTTCATCATTTCCAAAGGTCACATTTCCTATTTTTCTTTTACTTATAGATAGAAACTTATCCTCGTCTCCAGTCATGTGCTTGGAACATCCACTATCTATATACCATGGGTCTTTTTGTTTTTGAGTTGAAAGTACTAAACCACATTTCTCACTATCTTTCTTTTTCCATGTGCTGGCATTTCTAGATAAGGGTTTTATCCTTGGATCTTCTTTGTAATTCTTCAGATGACAGTTTGCAGCTTTGTGGCTTTGCAGATGATAGTTATAGCATTCGATCTCATTGTTCAATAGGTCAAACTGATTGGTGCAACTTTGTCTACTCATTGGCTGTTTAGTTCTATATTGCAAAGATTGTTTATTTCTTGATCTCCTTAGTTGCATGTCTCTAAACGTAATTTGACAATTTGCAATCTTATGACCAAAATTAGAGAAATAAAAACAATAACCATGCAAGAAATTTTGGTACTTGAAGGATGGCCTTCTTCTTGGAATTTTTTTCTCCAGCTTTTCATATCTTTGTTTTTTATCATGAATCATCTTGTCTTTATTAGCTCTTGGTGGCAGAGTATGTAATATCCCACGGTAGAGCCCCAATTGTAATTATGAACTGTAAACATATTGGATAGGCTGGTGAGTCGAGTTATAATAGCTAGGAGGCTTATGCGGTGATTAGGCAGAGAGCCTAGGATTTAAGGCCAGAAACATGTTTTGTATATGTAATTATGAAAAATGATTAATAAAAATATACACATCGTTGCGTGAAGACCGACCACGAAGAAAGAGTAATGGGGGACTAAGCTTCCACAGAATGGATAAGGGAGAGGGGGCTGAGAGGTAGGAAGAGGGGCTAAGCTTGAGGGCTTAAGTCCTTAAGAATAATATTTTATTATTATTCCAAAACCATGTGAAATTTATGTTATATCCTAAGTCCTAGGAAGGACAGGTGACTCCCAAGGAGAAGGAGTGTGATTCATGGGCGACATGTGTCAGTCGAGGCACATGCAATTTAACCTAGGAAATGAACCGTGTTGGGGGGGTTGACCTCCCATTATCCATCTTCCATCTGAACTGGTGGGCATTCCCGATCGACCTTTGTTGGGTGTTTTATGCTGGATCCTTTACCTAAACCGTGGGAGTCTCTGCGTAGAACCTCTGTACACCTTACGCATCTCTGAAACCAGAGACATGAGTCTATCCTTTATTGCTGGTTGGGGAAACCCAAATGTCCCATAATTCGTTCATCCAGAAGTTGAATCAAAGGAATCCAAATAATAATGGAATGCTGAAAATTAATAATAAGCATAATATGTGATGGCAAGTATGCAAAGTAGACAAGGACCAAAAAAAAAAAAAAAAATCATGGATGAAGTCAAGTCCATGAACATCCTAAGTAATGGAAGAAGAAATCATGAGATAGATGTCCAACTAGAAAAAGAGAAGTGGAGAGTACTAAAAAACCTCAAGTACTAAAGTATTGCGTTAGGAAAGGGCTGAAGAAGTTCAGTCCTGAAGAGTAACGGGATGTTGAAGAATCTAGAGTCTATAAAACATCCTGGTGTGGAATTTGATTCATCCAAGTATGAGATTGGGTTAGTTGGACCCAGGAAATTAATGAAAGATGAAGGTTAATATCAGCTTAGTTTGGGACTATAAATGCAAAGGAATCCAAGAGTGATTTGACTAGAAAGTGCTCAAGACAAAAATAGTCATGTACAGTGACTACAATGAGAGCACCAGAAGATCCATGAACCCGAAAAGAATCGAATACTTCTGGGATCAACAAGAAAAAAATTTATAGGGAGAAAGAAGTTGTTGCAATTTTGTGGCAGCAAGTATGTTATGGATCATTGCGTCAGCCAGAGGAAAGAATGCTTGCATGTTGCAAGTGTTGTTGGTAATGTTTTTGCATAAGGAAGGAAGCAACAAAGAGTTGAAGTGTTGGTTATAAGTTTGATAAAAGAAGCATGAAAGCTTCTAATTATATCAAATATTCAGGTAGTATAATTTTTTTTTATTAATGGCAATCATGCAGGTATGAGTTTTTATCACTCTTTTTGCATAATTGTTGAAAGGAAATTTTGGTAAGAATTTCCTCAGCTAGAGTTATTTTATTAAATCACATGATTATATTATTGAATGCATACCAATGGATATGGTAAAATCTAGAGGCCTATATTAATTCAAATATTTTTAGCTTCTGAATGCACACACTGACATAGTAGAATGTCATGTTAATTTGGTTATGGAGTAATAAACAAAGAATTAAAGATAAAAACTAGTTATAGGAATAAATGCCAGTAAGCTAGTCATGTATGAGACTAGGACCTAGTTGGATATGGCAAGGTAAGGATATGGAAAGGTCATGAGCCACACAAGTACTAAAAGCTTCCTACTTTTAAATAAAAACTTGCACTGCAACCTTTTTGCTAACACTAATGAATACCACATAATTATATTCTTGGTGTAGTGTTTGGGTCGAAAAGGAAGGCATGCAATTAGTTGGGAAGACAATAGGAAGTGTGTGGAGAATGTATCAACACATTGTCCAGAATTCCAACTTATGGATGGTGAGATACATGAATGAGATACAGATCATTATGTAATTCAATGCAAGGTGCACTGAATAAGAATGCATTGAGAATTGCACTCATGCATAGTAAGTGATAGAATTGTATACTAAATGCAATGGTTGAATATGTTTTGTAAGTACATGCATATATATTATTGCATGGAAATAATTATACCAATGGTTGAAATGTTGCTAACTCATGAAGTTGAGAACATTTCAGGAACTGTTAAACATTGCAACAAGAAATTTGCAAGCCAGGTAGTCACGGGAATAGAGACTACATAAAATTTTATGTTTAGAAAATCGAAATAATAAATTTACTATTGTTAATTATGAACATGCATGTGCATAGAATGATGAGTCATTCTATTTGGTGAAGTTGTTTGGTAATTGTGATTGAATTGCTAGGTGCAGGCGATTCTAAGATCATTGCATAAGATGTTGTACATGTTGAATTATGATGTACATAAAATACTGACAATTTGTTGGCAACATGCAAGATGAAGTCTTGTAGGAAAATGGTATGCAGTTTGGTGCCTGTGGAAAATCACAAGAATGGATGCATTCATAATATGGCAACAGCCAAGATGAATCGTTAAATAGAATGTCATGTTTTGGGGGGATAAAAGTTGAATTTCCTTTCGAACTAATTGGAGTTTCTAAATGAATTATTTTATTTTCTCTCATGATAACTGCATGTGGGTGATGTAGATGAGATGATGTTGATAAAAATTAAAATGTTAACTACAAAGAGTAGCTCGGGAAGATGCTAATTGGAAACCTTAGAGGGCAGTTGGAGCTCCTAGAGCCACGGTGCTCTAAGACTTCCGGTCCGACCTGTTGCTGAAGCCCAAGGAAAGGGAGGTGTAGCACTGATGGACTGTGCTTGTAAAGGTGTATACTCCCGGGTGGGACAGGCATGTGGGGAATGAGAGACTGTTGGTTGGAGTGCTGTTGAGGTTTGAATGATTGGAGTTCTGCTTAGGTTTGGCACCTTGGCCTAGACCATGTGGATAAGGATTGTGGACCATGGCTATCTTAGGAAGCCATTGCCCCGATGGATTCATAGCCCTGCTCAGGGGTGGAAGGTCTTCTCAATCAAAAGATAAGTACAATTCTCTATTTATTGTACATTGTGTATGTTGTATACAGGTTATAATGTTATTAAAATTGTCTTTATATACATATATATACATTACATATATGCTTGCATTACCGCATCTATGACTACACATAATGTGTTTCATATTTCATTACTTAAGAAATATATATGCATGATGCTAATCATGTAATCGACTGGAATGTGATTCAGTTGGAGCAAGAAGATGTCTTGCAAGTGCATCCGGTGCGCATATTGGACCGGAAGAGAAAACAACTTCAGAATCGAGCCATAGGGCTTATAAAGGTATAATGGAGCTAGTATGGTCCTGAGGACGCGACATGGGAGCATGAGGATGCTATGCGGGTAGAATACCCACATATTTTTGAATATTTTGGAAATCTTGTTGATGTTGTGTAAAGAATTACACTGAGGACAGTGCAAAAATAAGTGGAGGGGATGGTAATATCCCCCGGTAGATCCCCCGTTGTAATTATGAATTGTAAACATATTGGATAGGCTGGTGAGATGAGTTATAATAATCTAGGAGGCTTATGTGGTGATTAGGCCAAAGAGCCTAGGATGCTAAGGCCAGGAGCCTGTTTTGTATATGTAATTATGCAAAATCATTAATAAAAATATGCACATCGTTGCGTGAAGACCAAACATGAAGAAAGAGTGATGGGGGACTAAGCTTCCATAGAATGGGTAAGGGAGAGGGGGCTGAGAGGTAGGAAGAGGGGCTAATCTTGAGGGCTTAAGTCCTTAAGAATAATATTTTATTATTATTCCAAAACCATGTGAAATTTATGTTATATCCTAAGTCTTGGGAAGGACAAGTGACTCCCAAGGAGGAGGAGTGTGCTTCATGGGTGACATGTGTCGGTCCACGCACATGCAATTTAACCCAAGAAATGAACCGTGTTGGGGGGTTCAACCTCCCATTATTCATCTTCTGTCTGAACTGGCGGGTGTTCCCGATCGACCTCTATTGGGTGTTTTATGCTGGATCCTTTACCGGAACCGTGGGAGTCTCTGTGTGGAATCTTTGTACACATTACGCATCTCCAAAACTAGAGCCGTGAGTCTGTCCTTTATTGTTGGTTGGGGAAACCCAAATTTCTCGTAATTGCTGAGCCTTGCTATGACTTAGCACCTGATTGACAGCATTTTGGGAGAGCCCGTACCTGTTTGTCCAGCTAGTGGTTGTGGCCACGTAGTTCTAGAATGCATATGGGTTTTTGGTCATTGTATGCTTGTGCTGAGTCTTGTAGTTGCCTCGAATGTGTCGAAAACCATGTTTAAGAAAGCAGGTTGTCAGGCCTGTGAGCGACCCTCTCCAGGTGAGAGAACACATGGAGGAAGTGAGAACTACTGGAAGGGGTCCTGTAGCTACCACAAAGCTCAGAGACTTTCGGTCCGGTCTGTTGTTGAAGCCCAAGGCAAGGGAGGTTTAGCAGTTGAAGGAATGTCCGGGTGACAGTGAAGGTGCATACTCCTAGGGTGGGACAGGCATGTGGGGAATGAGGGTCTGTGAGCAGTGGGCATAAGTGACTCCTGGGAGAGAATCCTTCCTCTGTAACTGTGTGTCTTCCTGATTGGCCTTGCCTAGCCAAGGATTCCCTTGCCCAGTGGAGCTTAGTCCCAACTTGGGGGTGACCTACTGCTGAGAGTGATGAGAAACACAGTCTAAGGCTGGGAGGTTCATGGAAGGTCCGCACGTAGTTGGTGGTATTACCATAATTCCAAAAGATAAGTATCAGCTTGTCCTTAATTATATGTTATGCATGCATGTGATGCTTATATGTTATCATGTATTCTGTGGTGCATATGAATTATTGTTAATGTCCTTGATGCATGTTAGCAGTAATTATGTACTTACTCAGTGTTAAGTCATTTATCCTCATTTAAATGCATATTATATAAGTGTTATTCTGTAGTAGCATTACTCCTGGCGTGGGTTGACAGCCTAGGGGATGTTACATTTTGGTATCTTAGATTTAAAGGGCTAAGTTAAGGTTGTGTCGGTAGCATTGCCCAGCGTTTGGAGGGTCGGGGATGTTACATAGTACTCACATGGTCTGATTGTCTGCTAAATTGAAACTTGATCATCTTTACTGACTCTTTTCTTTTTGGCTATTTGCTGCGTGAACCACTTACATAGCCTAAACCAGTATTCAACAAAGGAGATCTTTCTTTTCTCATAATGTCATTTAATTATGTTGAGGCTTTAATGCTTGGAATATTTTGGAGATACAATGCTTTAAACTTCCCCATCTCTTTTCTGGTTTTTACTACCTCTTCTTCCAAGGCTTCACATCTTTCCTTCTTCTCTGATAACTATTGTTTCAGAATGTCCTATATTTTCTATGCCTCTCTAATTCCACTTTTAGCAGAGAAAAGTCTTCATCGGGGTTTTTACTGTCTTTCTCGAATTGTATCAACAATTGTTTTTGCTTTTTCTTCTTAAATCTGAGTCTAGCAATTTCTTCTAGAGAACTGATCAATTCTCCTTTCAAGTCAACCACATCTTCTTCATCATTAACATCACTTCCTCTGATTTTATTATCATAATCATCTTTGTCCATAAGCATAAAGTCATTAACCTTATCTTCACAAGTAGAATCACTATCTGTGTCTCTTGAAGAGTCATCATTGTTTACACATAAACTTTTCTTTTTACCAAATCTCTTGGATTTGCACTTCTCTTCACCTTCAGCATTCTAGTGCTTCTTCTTGTGTGTACACTTAGATACAAAGTGACATATCTTTCCACAGTTAAAAAAATTGAAGGGAAACTTTCCTTGGTACTTGCATGATCCTTTCTTTAGTTTTCTCACAAATTTTTCTTTAATTTCATCAGGCTCAGAATTCTCATTAGTATCTGCTTTAAATGATGATTCTCTAGAGCTATGTTTATCTTTACCTATCCTCATTTCATAAGAAGTCAGAGTTCCTATGAGTTGGTCAATAGACATAATTTTAAGATCATTCAGTTCTTCTATTGCAAAAAAAATTGGATTAAATCTATCATGGAGAGATCTTAAAATCTTATGAACTAAAAATGTGTCTTCAATCTTCTCACCAAGACCCTTCATGGCATTTACAAGCTCCTCAACTCTTAAAAAATATTTACTAACTGTTTCATCCTCCTTCATCTTTAGTTGTTCAAATTTCAATCTATATGTTCGAAGTTTGGCACCTTTTACTTTCTCATTTCCTTCATAACTACTAATGCATTTATCCCACATCTCTTTGGCAGAATCAAGCTGCATTACTTTAAAAAATTCAGCTTCAGCAAGCCCACTCAAGATAGCATTCATTGCCTTTGCATTAAAGCTAAATTCTAACTTATCATATTTGGAAGCTAGCACAACAGGTTTTGTATATCCAATCTCTACAACATCCCAAACATCAGCACCTAAGGTCATAATGTATGTTCTCATTCTAAACTTCCAGAAAACAAAATATGTTCCATCAAACAAAGGAGGATTATTGGTTGAAGTTCCTTCATGAATTTTCATGTTTAAGCTTACTGGTCTTCGTTTAGCTAAAAGGAACCCGCTCTGATACCAATTGTTGGAAATACTAAGACAACTTAAAGGGGGGGTGAATCAGTTGTTACTGTGCTTAAACAATGTTATGCCTATTAAAATATTATTAATGTTCTCCAAGTGATCATCAAGATTATGCAAGTCATGAACAACATAAATAATAAACATCAATCACACATATGATATACACAGAGACAGACATTCATGAGGAACCCCATAAAGGGAGAAAACCTCTTCTTATTAGAATGATAGGAAGTCTTTTAAGTTCTGTACATCATTGATCCTTGAGCACCAACTCAAAATGAGGCTACAAACTCTTCTTTAACAAGTTGCAACTTGTAGAGAGCACCAACCCTCTGGTTTCTCTAGCACCCACTAGAGGGAAGCACCAACTCCCTGAGTGTTCCACACCAACTAGATGGAAGCACCAACTTTTAGTCACATAAGCACCAGCCTGTATAACAGAGAACAATGGTTCTCTCTTGCACCACCCTACCACCCTAGTTTTTCTGGCTGCAACCAGATGGAAGCTACAACTCCCTATGTTTAAGCACCCACTTGAAACTCTCAAGACAATAGTCCTCCCTAGAACCACCCTACCACCTTGGTTTCCAAAACTTTGCTTGAATAATAATTTACAACAATATAGACATTTCAATGCTTACCACTTCTTCTTTGTTCTGCAATTCTTGTCTGCTTTTGTCTGTTCATGCTTGGCTCCACTTGCTGTATATTTCCATCTACTCTTCCTATGTTCCTCTCATGATATTAAGTTCTCGTGTAGTCTGTTATTTTCACCATTTCTGCTCTATCAAGCTTATGTTCTTCGTCTCTGCCTTTACTCCCTCGGTTCATGCTGTGATATTCATTACCTACAGTTTGACTACTTTTACAGAGAAACAAAAACCTCTCTCTGTCACAACAATTTTTCTTTTATTCATGCTCTCATCATCTATTACACTCCCATCTCCAACACTCAAGTCGGGAATCTCAGAATTCTCATTTCAGGAATCTCAGAACGCTCAAGAGCCATGATTCCAATGCCCCAGAACAATGATTCAGTTAGTGTAATTGAATCGTAACTGATCAAGAAACCACGAAGTGAAACAACGACCCTTCAATCAGATGTGGTTTGATCAGCGCCATTGGATTATACACGCATAGGCCTTTTTGAATTTTCAATGTGTAACCTCTGAAGTGGAGCCTAGCAGTGTTAGATCCTTCCCCTATCTTCCGCTGATGTGACCTTAGGCGATGATATCATGTGAACATGCAATTGCGGGTGCTTCCAAAGGTGGTTTGAACCAAACTACGTTTTGCCCCATAATTTACCTTGAGCCTCCACACGTCCTTTCTAAAAAACCGTGGTTTCGATTGCGGCCCGCTCAAGAAAAATTAAGACCCGAGCATGTTCTGGCCCCACAATTAAGCTTGACCATTGATCTCATGATCTTGATGGTGCTCCTGAACTGACGGTTCATATTTTTTTTTCATGATCTGCGGATCAGATCTAACCTCCCTAAATCAACGACTATGATTTATTTCGTGATCCGGGCTCCAGAAGTTTCAAATCTCAAACCTTTCTTTTCTCTGTACGCCAATATTTTGGAGTCGATTATATGCGGACACCTGTCCTTCTCAATCGACAACTCTGCCTCCACATCAGGAATTTGACCTTTCAACCAAATCAACGATTCTACGTCCCCTTTCTCGATCAATGGTTGAGATCTCCTTCTGGTCTTCAGACTTCTGAAATCTCAAGTCTCAAAATTTACTTCCCCTCAAAGTATGTGGATTACTGCCACGTGTCCTTGCTAACGTGGTCTGTCAGATGTCCTTGTTGACATGGTCTGCCACATGTCATCTTGAATCGAAGGGTTGAGGCTTACTTCGGGTCTTTACCTGGAGTCCACAGGATTATGCCATGTCTTTTCTGGATCAGATGAACCAGATTAACTTCGGACGATCTGACGCTTGAGATCTTCTCCGGACGATCTGGCGATTGAGATTTACTTTGGACGATCCGACGGTTGACATGTCTTTTTTGGATCAGACGACCCGGATTCACTTCGAACGATCTGACGCTTGAGATCTTCTTCGAATGATCTGACGACTGAGATTTACTTTAGATGATCTGATGGTCGAGGATTTATTTCATCTCTTCGGGTCTCCGGGCTTCGGGAATTTCAAAACTCAAACTGACGCTTTGGATCAGATGACCTAGATTCTCTTGGGACTATCTGATTCTTGAGATCTTCTTTGGATGATCTGATGACTGATATTTACATCGGATGATCTGACGACTGATATTTACTTCGGATGATCTGATGGTCGAGGATTTATTTTGGCTCTCCGGGCTTCGGGTATTTCAAATCTCAAACTAAAAAATCTTGAAGTGAGATTTTTCCGGAGCGTAACCTCCTCACATCTTTATACCTTAAACAAATGATGTTCGTTTGATCAAGAGCTTAGATAAACGGCTCGATCTGTCTGCGATGCAACTTTGCCTTGGATTAAATCTAATGACTCTCCATCTGTCCTTATCCTATCCTTTCATTTAATTCGATCTGGGGATTGATGGGAATTCGGGTGATTGAGATCTCAAATCTTAGCCCTTTCTTATCGTGTCCTTCCACTTAAGGTGATCCGATGACTGATGGATATCTGGGTGATCGAATTCTCAATTGTTTTGCCCCACTTATCCTATCCTTCTACTTAGAAAGATCTAACGACTGACGGAAATTCGCATAGTTAAGATCTCAGATCTTTTACCTCACTTATCCTATCCTCCCACTTAATTTGATATGACGGGTGACGGGTATTCGGATAATCAAATTCTCAACCGTTTGGCCCTGATCACGTTTCAGTACTGTGCTTTCCCTTCTGAGCTTTGATCTCTGCATACTATTCGCTTCTCCTCCTGAGCTTATGCTTTTCCTGTTTTCCATCGACGTTGTTGTTCTTGCCATCAATGGCAAGCACACTCTTCTTGTAAAATATGCCAACATTTTGATCCCAACAATTCATTTTTTCATGAATTTTTTCTTTGAATCATCATTGAGTTGATCAAACATAGCAACTGAATACGAAAAAGAGTTTCAATGAATTTAGACAATAATAATAAAATTATATTATTAAAAAAACAAACACATACAAATGCCAATAAATACAACGGAAATAATTTCTTCATTGACAAATCTTTTATATTCCTACTTGCGTGCACGACACAACCTTGCATCTACATCATATTTATTTTTTTCATTCTGCCTTTTAACCTTACTTGGTGATTTGGCAGCACGTTCAACATTTTCATATCTTACTCAACTTCTTGGGCGTGGGGGAATTGGAGGGATATTATGTATGATAGCATGAAGGTGATTAAGGATGAATAGTTTTGATCAGGTCAAGATATTGACACAATCACCAACCAAACAATAATATACTTGTTTAGTGCCTTTGATAACTACATCCCATTCATATCTATTTTTCTCCATTTTCTCAATTCCCTATAAATGAATATGTAAACAACAATGATGTTAGAATGACTATAAAACCACCTTTAAAAAATAACAAATGATTTCATCTGCCTATCTATTCTAGAAATGAGATATACGCTTATGCATGTGATAATAAAGGCATTGCTACATGCAACATACGTTGTGACATTTCCTCTATGCCTTATAATGATGTTCATGTTCACACCATGATTTTGAGTTACAAACAATTATCACATCATCTCATAAATGGCCCTCTTACAAATTGGTTATAATAAGGAAAAATTATAGACAAGAATATGAATCAATTGAACACTCTTACAAAAATACAAATAAATGAATTCCTCCAATTTTAAGTTAGGCATTTTAACTACTTTCAGATAATATAGTAAAAATAAAAAACATATAAAAGAACTTATGCTATAATCTTAACTTTTGTTGTTATGTTTAAGAATGGTTGTATATTTATAGTGAAAAAGATGAAATATGAATAAGATTAATGACTAAATTAAATTTTTAATATTTAAAAAAATAAAAAAATATAACTATAATAATAAAATAAAGAAATATATTGTTATTTTAACTTTACCCTAAAACTATTTAAACAGTTTTATAAATATAACAATCTGGAAACTTAATTTTAAATGTCAGTAAAGGAATAAAAGAAAGTTCAATGAATTTTTTAATAATATGTAGACAATAGGGTTAATTTAATTCATAATATTTTTATAATATATATCATATTTATATTTATATGATGTTAATATAGATTTATAAAATAATTAAAATTAATAAAAATTAATAATATATTAAATTTGATTATTTTGTTATTTTTAATTTAATAAATATTTAAAATAAAATTGAAATTTTTATAAATTTTGAAAATATAAAATATTTTTATTTCCATATGTCTGTGTTTTAATGCTTAGAACCGAAACCATGACATAAAATATATTCCTTAGCGAGTGTTATAGAGAGAGAAAGGTGGGCGTTAGAGAGCAATTGATAAGAGCGGAGCTAACCTTTGACTGAATGAATAAGCCTGCCTATCGGGAGTGTGTGAGGGATTGTGGAAATACCTTTTTATTTATTTTATTAACAGCATACCTTTGAATTAAGGAAGGGGAACATCAAAGAAAATCGAAGATGGAAACATTGGAGAAAGGATTGAGCTCCAATTTTGTTTCGAAGCTACGTTGTATTTTCTTATTTTCCCTTTTGAAAAAAATCATCATAGAATTGTAAAACTTATAAAGTTGAAAAAAACTTAAGAAATCAAAAAAAAAAATTGGTTCTTACTCAACGATGATAAGAGATATGCAACAGAACTGTATTTAATCCCAGAGCGTGGAAGTTCACATTTATTAAAACAATGATCAATACATTGCCCATCTCCATGCAGTTGGCCATGTGTTAAGCTTTATAAGTTGAATTGAATATTCTACAACTACCATGAAAAGCACTATTAAATAAGTTTTTTATATAAGGTGTATAACCCATTTCATGTTTAATTAGATTCAAATTTGTTTAGATTCAAGGTTATTTATATTATTATTTAGTTTTTACAATATACATGAAATAAATGTGATCTCCAATTTACAAGATTTTTAGATACAAATTGATATATTTTTATTTTTGGATTATTATCTTCCGATTCTTAGTTTTCATGGTCATTTATCTTTTACTTTTAAACTATACAAGTAATACATTATTATAAATTTAAATATTTCATAAATAATTTAATTTTTTACTTTATATTACTTATAATTATTATATTAAAACATTTCAAAAATAAATATAAGTAATTTTGTTGTTAATTTTTGTGATAGTGATAGGTGAATATCATACCCCAAATCATAAATATTATACCCTAAAATCATATATACCATATGAATTGCAATTACAATTGAGTTATGCCATATCAATTAACAAGGAAACACTTAACATGATGTTAGTTACGTGCCCATTTGTGAGAGATATGTGGCTTAACATGAGGTTAGTTAACCTATGCACTTGTCAAATGTATGTGGTAAGAGATATGCTTCCTAACACTAACATTTGCCATAAACAAGTGTCACTGTAGTGGTGATGTCTCTGCCGAAAAGGTTTGTGTTTCAGTTTGTACATTCATGAACAAGCACTGATTCACATTGATTCATTGTTAATGCCTATGCTTCTTATATATGTACAATCATGCACACGCATTGATTCACATAGATTCACCACTAATGCATTTGCTTCTTATATCTGCAATGCCTCTGCTTCTTATATCTACAACATGGATAGGAGAGCTCCTTTATCTTATGCTAAATATCATAATGTCGAACTACTTTATGTTAAATATCATAATGTTGAACCAAAACATTGATCCAATGCATTTTCTAATGTTAAACAACAATTGGGGTTTCTTCATTGCCAATGTTAACCAATAGCTTCTTCATTGCCAATATTAAACAATAATTGGGGTTTCTACCAAAAAAAAACCATAGGTGTTTTGTTTGGCCAATGTTAAACAACAACTGGGGTTTCTACATTGCCAATGTTCAACAAAAACTGTAGTTTCTTCATTGTCAATGTTTAATAGAAATTGGTGTTTCCGACTGAAGTTTCTTCATTTCCAATGTTTAATAGCAATGGGTGTTTCCGACTGGAGTTTCTTCATTGCCAATGTTTAATAGCAATTGGTGTTTCTTCAGAAAAGACGAGTGTTTCAGTAACATCTATGTCATTCGAGATGAGTTGTCAACTGATCCGGATTATTTTCGGCACGAAATGAGAGCAGAAATATAATAAAGAAATGCACAGAGATATTGCAGATATTAAATAATATAACAGAAATGTATCAAAGATGCAACCATAAACACAGATATACAGTAATACACGATTTCTATTAATCAGAGAAATGTACAGAGACTGTAAAAATACAGAGTGAAAGACTCGCTAGAATGGTGGCAGCTTA
>JASDQU010506211.1:16408-26875 GCA_032191745.1 Picea mariana | reverse complement strand
GCACAAAAGTATCCTAGGAGGCTCAGAATGGCCTCAACAACCAAAGAAAGGGCAAAAATCAAATTTCCCAAAACTTCATTAAAATGGCATGATCGCGAAGAGCGCATCACAAGCTTTCCAACGATGCAAATGACTCGTCAAACAGAGTTGCGGATCAAAAGTTATAAGCGGTCAAAGTTCAGTCAAACTTGGTCAAACAGAGAAAAGTCAAAGTGACACGTAGAACCACTGCAAGGGTGACACATGGAACAATTGATTTGGCAAGATGACATGGCATGGTGGACACATGGGCATGTTCAGTGATGACACATGTCAACTTCATTGGCAAATCATATTGTGACAAGTGACAGTTTTGGTGTACCAGTTATATGGTGCCACGTGGCCCAGTCATGGGCTGCCACGTGGCACCCCTCCAATGGCTGGAATGTGAAAAAGTTTATTTGACTCCCCAAGAGTCGACCTGGTGACCTCCAAGTAGCCCAAAGGCCCCACACATACACGTTAACCACTACACCACGCATTGATTCTTATTTGTAAAATGATTTTAATATTATTTAAAGTTTGAACACTATATAAGGTGCCAAAGGAAGGGGATAGGCCTTCGGCCCAGCCCCTGCTCACATGCACCGGTGCCACATGACCATACTACTCCACCCATCTAGGGGCTTAACCCAACCAACCTCCAAATATAGCATATTTCGCTATATTTAGAACTATCCGCCAGTTTAAACCACCGCTAAACCTTCGCCAGAATTAGCGAAGCGCACCAACACTATGCTAAAATGAGGAGTCCATGGGATTCAACCCCGGAACCTCTCCAATAGCTTATACCTTAACTTAGCCTTCATAACTAATGTGCCCAACCACCTCATTA
Organism: Picea mariana; assembly: GCA_032191745.1. NCBI lineage: Eukaryota > Viridiplantae > Streptophyta > Pinopsida > Pinales > Pinaceae > Picea > Picea mariana. The sequence continues at coordinate 26,001 of JASDQU010506211.1, read as the reverse complement.
TGGCATACCTGCCCACAAACTACTATATAAGCAAGGATCCAGTTCAAGTTCAGGGCAGCGTGTGCATTCAGAGCCACACAACAGTGCATAGAGCATGAGAGTGGAGCGTGCCTGTATGGTCCATACGGCCTATACGGAATCCGTACGGACTATATAGATTTTGGCACGCAAATCGAGGCGAGGGTGTCTCTTGGGTCCAGAAAGTGTCCAACTCGGATCGAGACGTGGAGACAGTCATTTTTAGGTAAAATGATGCCATGAACACATTGGTGATGTTAGTTTCCTGATCTGAGCGAAAATTCAGTAGCTTAATTCCAGAATGAGTCATTTATTGCAGATGCAGTGGCACAGTAACCGAGGCAGAGGTGTCTCTTGGGCCTGAAAGTGTCTGACTCAGATGGAGACGATTTGACAGTCATTTTTGGGTAATTTGACGACGCAAATTCAATGATGATGTCTATTTTTTTGCAACAAAGCTTCATATCAGCAAGCTAAGTGTTGGAGAAGCCAATGTAAGCATGCTTTTTATTATGTTGTTTTGTCATTAATTGTTGCAGCATAGCATGTGTGTTATAGGTTTGAAGGAGCAGAGAGAAGTTGCAGCAAGTAAAAAAGATTAGCTTATTCCTCCTATCTATTTGTTTATTATCTTCCTTCACATCAAATCAATTAGTTATATGTGACAGAGAAATTGTGGCACTTGCATGACAAGTGGCCAACGAAGCAGTTCCGATTCTCGTGGGTTCCGAGATCTTTTGTATGGGTTGCATATTTATGTTTTGGATATGAGCAACAGATCTAAGGATTTTGATGGCTCCATGTTGATGGGGGTCATATTTTATTCTTCATCTTTTTATGTATTGAGTATGTGGGAATGATGTCCATGTTAGCATCATGGATGCTTCACGAGTATGAGAACTTGTGAAGATGATACATTCCTGATCACATTTCGATCTCTTGTTGCCGTCATCAAAGAGGGACTTTGGCCTTACAACTTGTAAAGGAGAGACATCATTACATCGAGAAGAATAAAGCGGTCAGGCTTTGGAGCATGACCCGGAGAGGTAGCCCACTGCAAGGGTGAACTCCGTTATCAAGTGAAGTGTCTTATCCATTATGTGTATTATGTTCTTATGTTGTTTTTTCCATGAATTTCCGCACATAAGATGTTAAAGGAAAGTATGACATATTGCACATAAGGAAGACTAAAGAGGTTTTCATTCACTTTGAATCCAAGCACATAAGACTTCAACTTTACCTTTTATTGCAAATCGCTCAAGTAAAACGATCTATTACTGACCCTTTTGAAGGAGTGACAGAAAAACCAATTATTGGAAACTTATTGCTCCCGGGTTCAGATGAATGGGAGTCGATTACTTCTTCACAAGACCAGACAACTTCATTTTCTTCAAAAGGGAAATAAGATAACAAGGTCTTGTTCAGGTCTTCTGTAAGAAAAACTTCATGGAGATCCTTTTCACAATTTTCTTCATTTCAAAAGTTATGGAACAAGGCATCATCAAAGTTTTCAAAAGGATTATAACTCATCATATTCTCTTCTTCATGTGCAGGTGAAACAAATATTTGGATGTCTTCATCAAGTAGAAGGGAAAATACTTCATCTTCATCATATGTCTCATCCATATATTCTTCATCAGGGTCTTCTTCAAGATTTTCTTCATCCTCATCTACAGGAAAACCTTCTCTGCAAAGAATGTCTTTGAGATCTTGGAAAGTATCTTGCAAATTCTGGGTAGCTGACCAATAGTGCTTGAGAAATTGTTCAATTAGCTTGGTAGAAGAGGGGATTCTCTTCGGGTTACATGAGTGTGCAAGAAAATTCCTTTGACTTGATTCCAGTCAAGATACAAAAATTTTCATTAGCACATCCTCATGTAGCACATCTAGGCTTGAAGCATACTTCATATAATTGATGACATGGGTGACTGCTAGAGTCGGATCACCATTAAATTTGGGGAAACTTTCCCTCCACTCCGGGGAGAAATGACTTGGATATCCAGAAATATCCTGAATATCCAGAAATATCCTGAATATCAAAGGAGGGATAAACCTTATGGAATTCCCATGCTAAGTCCAGTGTGGCCATGGTTCCATTAATTAGGGTAACACCTCAATGGATTTTACAGATGAGCTCAAGGATCATCAAGGGACGAAAGGGGAAAAAATGGAAAAGTGGGTTATGGGAAGGTGGAGTCACCAGATGAGCTTCAAGAAGATCTCATAAAGAAAGGTGTAAAGGGAAAGTACCTTGAGTGGAGTCTCCAGGAAAGCTAGGGGAAAAGGCTTTGGGATAGCTCACCAAAGTGTCGTTAGGGTTCATAAGAGGATTCAAAATCCTCCCCAGAAACGATGCCAAAATGTTATTGCACAAGTTGTAGGTTGGGAAAAGCCTGACCCAACCACTAAATGGTGACAACTAAGAGGTCACTTACCCACTTTCACCTTAGGTAGGTGTCCTCATCACTTTAGAGGTGAGGTAGTCACCTCAAGGGGGGAATCCCAATCACCCTAGGGGGAATGAGATAGAGAAAGTTGAAAATGGAGATGAAGTCCATATAGGTCAAATGTAAATGGTATGAAGGTATTGGAATTAAATCTTGGGAAGGTTTAAGGGTTTCCAAATGAGTTGAGTGACCTGCCAAGTGTGAATACCTGCCCGAGACACAACGAAGACCAAGCATATAGTGTAATATGTCAGTTGGACAAGAAATTTAAGATTGTTGTCCCTAATTTTCAACAACAATAAATGATATATATCGGCTCAATAAAGATAAAAAAGTCTGCAAAATAAATGCTAAGTATGTGATAAAAAAACAAGAGACAAAGCTAGTGAAAGCTAGCTCAACTCACCAATGATTAAGCAACAAATTTAGCACAAATGGCAAGGCTGAAATAAAAGATTGCTGCAGAGATATTATCATCCTTATGGTTGTAGAAATGTTTTTAGAACAATAGTAAAATCAACCACCAAAACGCGTAAAGAAAACCACCCAAGAATTGCCTTAAACCAAGTAGAAAAAGTTGGCAAACTTTTAGGAAACTTTGATGGTTAAAGCACAAGTTATAAGTGACTTTATATTAGGGTTTCTGCAGTCAAGTTGTCGGTCTTATGGATGTAGCAAACCAAGCCCTATATCAGAAAAATTATCCAACACAAATCACTTGTAATTGGCTCAAATGATCCAGATTTATGAGCGAAACAAAATAAATAATAGTCTGAATACAATAACATAGAGATATAGAGAACAACAACAAATATCCAATGAACAATAACTTCTATTGAATAAATAAAATAGGCCGAAACTGTAAAACTGTAGAAATGGAAACAAGTTTCTCGAATGGTGGTAGCTATCTCTGAGAAGAGATGTGGCTGTTACACACATTCATCTGAGGAAAATGATTACAATGAGGCTCCAAAGGCCTTTTTAACATTACTAATGAATGCCAAAACCCTAGACATCCGAAAACCTAACCCTAGGAGATGAAATGCTAAAAGTTATGTGGGCCTTGATGGGTAAGTTGGTACCTCAACTTCTCAGGGTCGTAACTTTTGCATACAACCTTTGTTTTAGGTGCGTGATAGCCCATTGGAAAGGTATTTTTGAGAACTACACATTATGTCATCAAACTCTAACTTTATCTACAGTTTGACTGTGGCAAGCCAAAAAAACACTGTTTAGGGCCCCAAAACGACCCTGGAAGTACAAAAAGATATACTGACATGAAAACTCCCAAAATAAGCCAGTTGGATTAGGTGGGCGACCACCAATCTCCAACTAGAAGCAATGTAGGACCTTAGATAGCCCCATAAGTGTAGAACCCACAATTACAAAGAATTACAGAAGAACGTGCTGAACTAAAAATGTCAAGATGAGCCAGTTGGAATAGGTGGGTGGCCACCAATATCCACTTGGATCCATCCCCTCCCTTAGGAATCAATGGTCTCCATTGTGTTGAGTTTCCCCATTAGGTGAAGAAATTTCTGCTGAATTTGGCCCTAGGTGAGCCAATTTCCTTGGTGCATTAGTTTCCTTTCCTTAACAATCCCATAAAGCTGGATCCTCTGTTGGCGAGTGCCCTTGACCTGTGTGTCCACTATCTGATCAGTGAATGCATGTTCCATGCAGTCGGGGCTGAGCTCTATTGGGGTCAATTGTTATTCAATCTTTGAGGTGTCCAAAAATGGTGGAAAATATGGTCGGAGGAGGTCCACATTGAACACTGGGTGTAAGCTAAGGAAGGGGGGAGTGTTGAGCTCAAAAGCATTGTCACCCACAACCTTGGTGATAGTTTAAGGCCCATAATGTAGTGGATGGTGCTTTCGATGGGGCCCTGTAAGGCGTTCTTTCTAAAAATGTAACTAGACCTTGTCTTCCACCTGAAACTTGTGTGGTACCCAGTGTTGATCATGGCGCTGCTTGTACATAGCATTGGATTTCTACAAAATCTCATGGACATGTTGGCGGATGTGCTGAATCTGCTCAATGAATCTGCTGGCTTTGTTAGCCTCAGAATGAACATGGGAACATTTTGTCTGTGTGGTTACAAGAGGTAGTGCAACATCAATGGGACCCAAGGAATCCCAACCCCACCTGAAATGGGCTATGGCCAATGGAGCTATGGAGAGCCCTGTTGTAGCTATGCTGAACATAGGTTTGAGGGTGAAAGACAGTGTATTTAGTGAGCTTGGTGTCCGATAGTGATCAGAGACTCAATGAAAGTGTGCTGAGGAACCTGCTGCCCCGATCAAAGATGATGGTATGTGGTATCCTAAAATGGACCCACACTTGTTCAAAGAAGATCTTGGCAGTATCTGCTGCTATGATGCTCTTCTTGCAGGCTGGGAGAATGACCATCTTCGAAAACCGATCAACCACCACAAATACACAATCATTTCCTTGCTTGGTGGAAAGAAGCACAGAGATGTAATCCCTCGAGATGGATTCCCAAGGCCTCTTGGAAGTAGGAAGAGGGGTGTATAAGCCTTGCTTCTTGATGGTTGGCTTGGAAATGACATAGGCAGTGCAAGATCTGATATACTTGCTAATGTATTGCCAAATTTTTGGCCAATAGAAATGTTTATGTAGAACGACCACAATTTTCTCCACACAAAAATGTCCTTCCATCCGATTGTAGTGAGCCTCCCAAATCATCTTTGCACACTCACTTGAAGGAACACAGAGGTGGCCCAGATGGCATAACAGTCCATCCTAAATCTGAAAATCGGTGACATTCGCACATGTACCCAATAGTTGATAGGTGGTGGTGAAGTCATGATCGCGTTGATAAAGTTGGGGCCACTCACATGCATCATGCCCATAGGAATGTAACACGATGGTGAGTGTAGCCATGGGAGGTCGGCTAAGGCACTCAACGACACAATTTGTGTTCCTTGTCTTATACTTGATGTTGAGATGGAACTGCTGCAGGTATGTGGACCACTTTTGATGGCGATCATTATGTAACTTCCCCTATGTCTGTATGAACTGTAGAGGCTTGTGATTAGTGTGGATGATTATCTCCTTTCCCAGAATGTAATGTTTCCATTGACGACATGCTTGTACATTGGAATACATTTCCTTGTCATAGGTGGGGTATTTTCAGACGGTATTTGAGAACGTCTCACTATGGTATGCTATTGGATGACTCCGCTGAGTGAGAACTGCACCTACAACATAGTCGGATGCATCAATCTTGTTATCCCCGATTTTTTAGGGATAACTAGGAGATCATGTCTCGAGGCCCACAGGTCCTAGACATGGAGTACCGAGAGTAGTATTGACCTGAACATGACCCTGGAGGGCCCATCCTTTTCTTCTTCCATCAACTTTGTCTTGTTAGCAGTGGTAGCATCCATCACCATCGACTTGGTCTTGTATCAGAAGAGGTTCTTGCTCCATGAGGTAATTGGTCCAGGTATCATGGTATGTGTCACTTTTGATCAATGAAACCTTTGAATATATGCATCTGATTCTTTTTATCTCTAACAATTGCTTGGATCTTATATTAGCCCACTTGACCATGCTTGGGGAAATTGACAGGGTGCCCTAGCAAGCCTATGCCCATAGGTATTGGTTTTCCACTGGGGGGATTTCTGAAAAGCCATCATCCGCTCCCATCATAGCACCACTATTTCATCTTATCTCCCACTCATTTATCCCATTCCCCTTGTCCGAGCATTGGGTTGACCTATTTGTATGATTGCACCTTATCTCGTGGGAAGAAGGGGCTAAAGGCCCAGAAGGTAAAAGCAGCTAGTAAAAGACAAAAGCCTAAAAATGAAACATCGAGATGCTTCACCCAGAGATCCCCAAGAACGCAATAAAAGGCCTCTCAGTAAGAAACAAGAGGGACCCATAAAATAGCAAACAAGACCTAGTCAGAGGATATGGGGTCTCATCACAAGCTAGCCTATTAGGTTCATGGGTACCTAACAGTATGACATTGCCACCATCTGGTTACCACGCTAGGGCAGTGACCTTTAGTTGCATGGCCAAGGGAAAGGGGGTCTCATCACGAGCCAACCTTCTCATCTCTGTGAAAGTTCTTGTGGGTAACACTATCAACTCTGGTCACCATGCCAAGGTAGTGTCCTCTGGCTAGGTCTTGAATAAAAAGAAAAAGAAGAAGAAAAAGAAAATAAAAGAATAAAGCTAAAAAAGAATAAAGGCAAGAACGAGCATGGAAAAAATGCATCCATGATAGGTACAACTCGTCTTCTACAAAGGAACCCACATATAAAATTATGCATCCTTGGCTCTCACTGCACCCACATGTCTGGACATCCCCTAGCCACATCACCTCACTTACATGGCTTGGATGAAATCCTCCTGGAAACTTTTCTTTTCTTGTGGATACTATCCCAATAGGACATCTTGTCTTTTTCTCCAATCTTGTATTGTAGGTTTTTGTAATGTCTTTGAGCTATTGATTGATGTATCAGAGTTTTTATGCATATGTTTAATAATATTGACGATGATATGTAATTAAAATTTCTATGATCCCGGTGACTATGAGCCCATGGATGGCGTAGCTTTTGATGTGCAGGACCATGCCCGATTGACATGTACCATTTGGACTGGTACACATGGGGAGATGACGAGTTCGGACATCCATGGGGCTGAAGAACCCACCAGATGGATGCTGAGACTCCATCAGGGGGTAGAGACAGGATGGACATGGATCAAGGATTTTGCACTGAAGAGGAAGAGGATGTTCCATTAGAGGCACTCCGACACGACTAGACCTAGGGGGAATGGCCCCTTTTCAGTGGAACGCTAGCCTTGGAAGGCTTAGGACATCCCCATATTCACCATGACATCATCCAACTTCATGGAAACCTTTGGAGGTAGATTGGGCAACAATGACATGTGTGGCATGTGGGAGAGGCCCCTGGGGGGCTAACGTTTTGCTCCTAGATGTCTCATTTTCCCTAGAAAAGACTAGCGCCTCCCTTGAAAGGGATTTTACTCTCTTTGCAGCTCAATTAGGGTTTTAATTTGACAATTTATTGTAAAAACAATATTATTTTGGTATTATGGCCTTGTCGGCCTTTTTATGACCTAAAAAGTAAAATTAGGTCATTGATACACTATATATCGAGGGTTTTGACTCTCATTTTATCATCATCTTTCACTCACCACTTGGTGAGGTCTGAAATTTGCACCCCATTTGGGTTATTGGATGATTTGAGGAAGGCGCACTTGTTGAAGGAAGAGATTTTTGGCATTCTATGGTGTTTTTCTTGAAGGAAGGTGTTACAACTAGGGTTTGCATGATTATTTTCTTGATGATTTGTAAGTATTTTTCTACAAAAATTCTTGATTGAATGGTTGTAGTTTAATTTCTTCCATCTATTTATAAGTATTGCTGAATCAAAACCCTAGGGGACAAACACACAAGTAGGTCGTTGTCTCATGTCCCCTGATAGAAAGACTTTTAGCCATTGAAGAAGAAGAACAGAGCCTATCCATAGCTACATTCCTTTTTCTTCTTCCCTTAAGCTATCCGTACCTTTTGACTTCAAGAGGAAGAGGACGTCCTAGACCTAGGTTATCTACACCTAGGGCCATTTTCTTTTAGTGTTTGATGAAAGAGCCTTGCCTTCGCAACACTCTCCCTCTTTAAACCCTCTTGTCTTGACTTTGCTTTTCATTTGAGCTAGTTGTTTGTCGGGAAGGAGGAGAGAGCACGAGGCCTTGCTTTAGAAACACCGGAGTGAGCCTCTCTCCCCTAGGGTTATGATTTTAGAGCCCTGCTTTAGCAACACTTCAAAACTTATCCCTCTAGTCCTTTAAAATCTGTTCTCCTTCAACTTTTGCGTTCTTCACCTATGAATCCATTAACCCTAAGGCACTGATCTAAGACCTCTAGCGTTGAAATAGACCTTGATCCAAACACTCTCAAACTCTTTTGATTTGAAACCCTAACTATGCTAACCCTAAACTACTAACCCTAAGTTGCTGACATCATCTTTGAATGTTTCATCTTTATTTCAACAACATTTCTTCTTGTGAGCAATCGAATGATAGTTGAAGGCATTAATTGAGTTAAGAAGTTATTTGTTATATTGAATGCCGTTTCATTCAAGTATTTATTGATGAAGTGATATTAATGCCATTGCTACCTTGTAAACATTGACTTTGTCAAACTTTACTTTCAAATTGCTCATATTAAATATAAGATAGTCACTGATTTATATGAGGTATTAACCAAGATTGCACGTATTAGTTTCCTTGTTGTGTTGTCTCAAGCAGGTGCTCTTATTTCTTTGGTTATATTCTATTATTGGTTGTTTAGTCGGGACTATCTCATTGGCGGTAATCTGTGAAGGGGAACTTCATCTTTTTGCTGTTAGCCTTTTCCCTTTCAAAACCCTAGGTTATCGGGGATGTCTCCCCTAGGCCTAGCCTCCATAAATAGAAAGAGCCTCCCCATTGTGGTGACATTGGGTGGGGAAGGTTCCTGTTTCACTAGTTTGACCTACTATTCTTTATCCTTTCTTGCACCTACAAACTGTGCGATAACATTTTAGCATCGCTGCCGGGGAACACTGAGTCAATTCTCCTCAAACGACAAATCATTTCGGTAAGCCTTGCCTCAAGAGCCTTATCTCACAAGCTTACCTGACGACTCCACTAGGGTGTTTTCCCTTATCTTTTGATAGTTTCAAGAAAAATTTCTGGCGAATCCACTAATGGCGAAGCCAACTATAACTTCACAATGGGATCCAGGGAACTACAAACCTTTGGACATGAGTAAAATCTCAGGATATCCCAAAAAAATGCCCCCCTTTTATAAAAATTGTCTCCCTAGATTCACTGGCATCGATGGAGAAAGTCCTGATTATCACATGAGCAAATTTTGGGCTTTCTTTCAATACCGCTCTGTCAGTGACGAGGCTGAAGATTTGGTGATGAAACTCTTCTCTACCTCTTTGCATGGAGAGGCCAGAAGATGGATGATAATCTTCCAGCTGCCAACATCACATCTATGGACCATTTTGAAGAAATCTTCCTTGCAAGGTGGGTTATGAAATTGGAAGATATACAATCATTGCTGAGAGGTCTTGA
>JASDQU010506210.1:42072-71024 GCA_032191745.1 Picea mariana | reverse complement strand
TATTACCCTGAAATCTAACACAAATCACCAGATTGACCAGTCAGACAAGATCTACCAACTGTGCCATGTTTGGGAGGTCGAGACAAGGGAGTACTACACCTTTTGTTTCCCCATCCACTACAAGATTCGAGGACTGTTCCATTGTCTATTCAAGGAGCCACATACCCTCTTCAATCTTCAGGTACCTCGACCAGAGATGCCTGGCCTTATACATACAGGACGCTCTCAGGCTCCCTTCCCGTACTCTTTAGCCTCCTCCTAGACCAGCTCCCACTCGGAGGATTACTTCCTTTTTCACAATGCTCCCATCTGCTAGGGGCACCAAGAGACATACTAATAGTAGCCTTGCTTCAAACTCCAGATCAATATAGGCTCAAGGGACTATCCCTACTTCCCAGATACCTCAATGGCATTGCCAATCCAAATACCTTACCAGCAATCAAATGAGATCATCCAGGCCCCAATAGTGGGCAACCTCTTCCAAGTAGCAACATAGTGCACACTCCAAATCCTCCTCCAACTCTTCCTCCATACAGCCTTCTATCTTGAGTTTTCTCCATTTAGCTTTGGATCTTATGAGTGATAGATCTAGCAAACCCTATTATGCTTGCATCATTATTTATATTCTAGATCCTAGATCCATTCCCAATGTGCATTTTTCTCCTAAAGCGGTTTTCTGCTTTCAGAGTTTGGTTTCTTAGCATTAGCTTAGATCCATACTCTACTTTCTATATATTTCCTTGTATAGGAGTCTTCTTGATGCTCCCACTTTGTACTGACATCATTGTACCCAACATTCCCATTGACCTACTTTAGTGGCCATTTGTTGGACATTAATAAAATTATCTTATCTTATGTGAATGAATGAGACAAGATATTAAGCTTGGTGAACGCTATCAATAGTTGACATAGGTACTCAAAGTGAACAAGACAAAACTATGATGGTGTTGAACAATGTCATAGCTATGAAACAACCATCTATCCTATGTCTAATAGCACCAAGAGTTTTATGATCTGTATATTACAAATCAGAAAGTGATTATCATTCATTGTTGATTTCATTCAAACCCTTCAATTTGTCCAATGTAATACAATATATTGTGATACGAAAGATTGAATTTTAATTTTTGGCCATCCACCCAAGAGACAAAAGCAATCCAGCATGGTAACAACTAGGAGTGTTTTCCAAGTTTTCCTTCCTCATATTTAAAGTTATAAACTTATATGCATATCTTAAATGATCTATCTTTAAAAATCTAGCATTATTCTTGAGAATGCAGTAGAGTTTAGGTTGGCTCCATCAACCTAGCCAAGCCTTTGAAGGATATAACTATGGAAACAATAAAACTTGGTTCAAGTTTATTTTAAGATAACAATCTATGAGTGCACAAGAGTTTATTATTTCCATCACCGTGCCCACTCAGACATACTATAGGAACAATAAAATTTATTAATTCTAAGTTTATACATTTTCCTTTAACAAGATTTTTTAATCTTAAACTAATAAGACTTAGGGCTCAAACACAGCTCTACACTTATTGTGTCCATATGTTCTCTTTGTGGCTTTAGAAGATTCGAACTTCGCACCAGTATCGGTGTGTATAACAAGTCAATGACATGGGACCTACAGCATACTCCAAAATGCCTACTGTGAAAGTACTAGGTACACAGTAAGAGACTATCAGTTCACCTTTACATGCACAGAAGAAAAGACAAGTTGCATATGGCCTCCAACTCATCAACTAAACTAACTTTAATTTGACATGATAAATTGTGGGAAAGCACTCTAAATCTGAATAATAATGTGCACCAAAATAGTCATTACTAAACTGTTGTTGAAAACACTCGTACTTCCACAAAACAGTAATAAGGCATGACACCTATAAGCGGTTAATGTAGCCTTCTTAACCCATGGAGAGCAAGTGTACCAAATAAGTAAAGAATTATATTTGAGCCCTGTGCATCACCAGCTCGAAGTTGAAATCAAAATCTTTAATACCTCCGGAAATTTTGTATATCCAAGGTCTTCAAGCTAGTTGTTTAATAATATCCAGGGCCCAACATGACAAACCGAGTTGAAACTTACCTCCAAAACAACAACCTTTCTGGATATGGCCCCAGCGGTTGAACCATCAGAGTAGCCAGGTTGATCCCCATCATGCACCTAAAAGATAAAAATAAAAATGCATTATTTATGTCAATAAGCAAGCAAGATTATTTATTTATTTTTATAAAACGGAAAACAACAAAAAAATGTCGGAACAGAAAGCAAGACTACTCACAGAAAAATAACGTCCCCACTCCTTGTCTAAGTAATGCCTATCCTTGAAGAACTGCATCCGATGAAGACTAGTATATAAATCGATGCCAATTTAATCTACAAAACAAGTACTATGATGAGCTAAATAAAACTAATTACAGCTTACTCTGTTTTCATGGCGTTTGTAAAATATGTCCCAGTACTTCCTGGCATCCCTTTCATATTTGTCTGCCCATACATACAGATTGAAGGATGTGACTAATATGATATATGCGAATGGAGGGGTAATACTGATAATAATAACAATAATCGCAATAGTTATGACCCAAATAACAACCTTTCCAGAAGGTGGAGATGACGTCTGTGGGTGTCGAATAAATTTGTATTTTCGGCTTCTGTTCACATCCATTTTCACTCTCGCTGGACGCCATGGCTCTCTTCAACCATATATCACAGAAACCTCTATTACACGTAATATTCAGATGAGGGGCGTAGAGAAAGTTCTGCAACTTGCAAGTGCCATTTTTCATAGAAGTAACTAGCCACTACTTGGCCCTAATTGGATGAATGATGATTGTATGTCATTGCCATCTAAGGTCGTGAATCTATGAAAGCTTAGGGGAATTGGAATTAAACCCTTAGGGCACATGAAATTCTCCCATGGATCTCGAGATCTTTCCGTGCGTGCATTTCGTTACGTTATTGCCCATACAAGAGACAAGTGTTTGAGATGGGCATTATGACTCAATATCAAGTTTTATGTGAATAGGGTGACTACTATGTGTTTGGCTATGGGGTATAAATACTTTGTATCTTGGGTATGAGCTGTTTGGCTATGGAGTATAAATACTTTGTATCTTGGGTATGAGCATGACTTGTTGGATTTGGATTTGGATTTGGATTTGGATTTGGATTTGGATATAGATATAGATAAAGTAATTTTGATTTCACCTATTTATATTATATTTAGTAGGTTTAAATAGTTGGGTTAAGGAGATCTCATACACAAATTTGGTGTTTGGTTCGGCGATGACTTTAAAAATATAATACTTTATAATGGAGTGTTTATTATCCCTTTAAAATTAAAGTTCTAATCATCTTGGTTAGTGTAGAGTTTCATGTATACGACTTGTCTAATTTGATGTCTCGGTATTAAAGTGGACTTTTATAGTAAATAGCAATTCGCGGTAAAGTAGGAATAAGTACTTCAAAATTAACCAAATTAAAGAAGATCATATTAGATAGTTTAGAGGAAATAATGACATACGCGAATTTTATATGAATGCTCCTAATTCTATATGTTCAAAACTTGTTAGTTAAGGAGTTTAACTTTATATTAACAATTACATTAATTTCAATTTACTTCCAAGTTTTACTCCAATAGAGGAGCAATTTTACTTCAAAAAATCAAAGTGTTAACCTCCAAATGGAATAGAGGAGCACTTCCGTTAAAACTACCCACTAGTAAAGATGATGATCCACACATATAGGTATTATCTCGCATGTACAATCAGGTTTTGCAATGACAAAACCTATACTTGCCATGCAATTATAATTTAGGTTTTGCAATGACAAAACCTACATTTGTCATCCAATTATAATTTACTCTAATAGTATGACATGCATAGATATATGTGCTTAGTACATTCGCATACATATGGAAAGTGATTTCTAGGAGCCATTTTCACCTTATTTTGTAATGCAATCCCCTTTTTAATCCTTTTAGGCCACATAGTGATGTTAACACTAACTTTGCCTATAAAAAAGAATACTACCTCTCATTTTCACATGCAACTTTTTCACATCAAGAAAGACTTCTACAACCCAATAAATTACTAAATGCATGTATTATTTTAGGGTTTTCTTATTATTAGAGGATTCATGCACATGAGTTTTTCTTTATCCCTCTTATGCCTTCAATGAAGACTTTGAGGGGAAGTTTTGTCTCTCTCTTATATGGTTAAAATTGCACTAGGCTTTGGCACCATCACATGAGGGCTTTTTTTAATAAAATTGTTTATTCTTTTGGGCTTATCGTTGCAAAGTCACCTAACACCATCCACTTGTGATCTATAAATTGTCATGGATATTCCAATAAAACAACTCATCACAACAGATCTTACAAGTTTCTTCAAACTCTTTTCTATGCAATGTTTTACTTGAGATTGAGATTTAATATTATTAGCTTAGCACATCAAGCACTAAAATATGCTAATGTTGAAATAAAAGTAGCTTAAACAAACACCACACCATCACATAATGAACACAAGATGTACCCTAGGAAACCCAATATAGGAAATCCTAACGAGAAGGTGAGGATTATGCCTTGCTCTTTTCTTCTTGATTATGAAATACATATGCAAAGAAAGGTGAACTCATTATGGAGTTACAATGGACACTATGGTCTGTGTGGCTACTACAGGGTCTCCTACTTCTTTTGTTATACTCTAATACCCCACTCCTTTGCTCTACTCAACTATGGAACAATAAATCAATGCAACAAGAATGGAACCCCTTCTTTTCCTATCAACCCAATATTTAGCATGTCCTTATAGTCACTTAGGGTTAGGGTCAAGGTTTTCGTTGCTTCAACTCTCAATTAGGGTTTGGTTTTTAGACCCTTTAGAATATTCTTGAAATTCCGCACATGACTAGCTCCACATCTATGAGTAATGGGATCTAACATGGAATCCATCGGGTACCATGGGGTCTTAGAAGGCATAATTTCTTCATATGGACTCTGCATGAGGCGATCTTTGCACCATTAGAAAACTCTCAATGTGTAGAATAGTGTCAAGAATCTAGGAACTACATTCGTAAAGTTCGCATCCAAAAAAATGTTGCTCAGTGCCTCAAATAGGATCTAGAATTTACTAGATCCCAAATCACCAAAATAGGACTTGCCCCTAAAATGGGCCTTACAAGCTAATATCTCCAACTTCTCCACCATAAAAGTTACCAAAATAAATGACAAATTATATAGTGATCCATTTCAAATCAACTTGTACACTCACTCTCCTTTAATACATTGTAAACTTGACTCCTTTCATGATCAAAACATGGTCCTTCCCAACACCATATGCTTGTGCACTTATCCTCCTTTCATACATCATAAACCTAGCTCCTTGCATAATCAAGTCATGGTCCCTCCCACTTATGGGTGCTTGTTGTCTTCAACAACAATTTTAAGATGATAACATTTATAGGTATACTCTCTCTTGTCGTTTGTTAACTTTAAAAAATGACTTGGAATCAAAGTTTGTGCTTCTTTTCATGATGAAACTAGTGTGTTGTTATGGAAATATTAAAAGTATGATGTAGTTTTTTTATCTATTTTATATTTTTCATACGACATCAACAATATATAATATGAAATAATATATGTATTTATGTTATTAAGATTAATGTTGCAATAAGGTCAAAGTACATTGAAATGTAAATATCCTTGGTATATTTTATAAGCAAAATCTTTAACATCTTTAAAATTGATAAAATGTTATTTTACTTCATTTTCAATATCAATATGTTGCTTAATTACTTAAACTTATTTTGAATATCTTACTAGTTCCATTTCGTATTATTTTGGCACCAAGTTCATGCGTATAGAGAAGTTATCTATTATGTTTGAGTTTCCTTCATTTTCATTTGGTTGCAATAATCTAATCTCATGTGCAAAAGCACTTACTTGCTCTTCCCTATCTTAAATATATTTTAGCAATTATAGTGGGATTGTTTTTATTGTTGTTCCTCTTTTCCCTAGTATGTGTTGTTGACCTTCAAACCCTATTTTCATCATGAGGGATTTCATGTATATTGTTCTCTATTTTTCTTTCCTCTTTTGGGCAAATTTTTTTGGTCAACACATGTAAGTGGCACGTTACCCGAAAGAGGATTTTAATGTTTGTAAGTGAGTCTCACAATTAACATGAGGTCATTCAATTTATAAGCAATCATGAGTGGGGGGAATCTATTACGTCAAAGATGCCCAGGGCTTGTAGTTTTCCTCAACTACATCAGTTTGTTTGCTTGCATAGGCAAGACAACTCACGATGGGTGAGCATGTCACTGAAAGGAATCAAAGCTTAGTGGGGGGTAAAAATCCTCGTGTTTAACCAATGAGGCATTCTCTCATTGATATAATTCTCATTTTTATTCAATATTTGTTTCATTTCTTTTTTGTGGTGATTGTTCATGAACAACATAAGAACCCCAAGACACTTGAGCTTCATCTACGTGAGAATTTTGCTATAGGTAATGTTGAAATAGTTTCCTTGTAGTTTTACTTAAGTGGCATCAAAACCAACCTAATATTAGTCAAATCTTCCTTTTCCTGGCATATAATTGTAAAAAACATGGGAGGATTTAGATTAGCACCTAGAATTTTCAAGTCCTCACCCCCGTCTATAGGACACCGACCCTCATTTGGTCATGATTTGAATTTTATACGACTGTCACATACTATCATTCTATCCTCCACACTTGAAACTAATAGTTCTACCATTACTCGTCTATTTTAACATTCATCTCATTTGTTATTATTTCTTTGTTCCTTCTACCTATTTAGATCACTCTCCTTGTGTTCTCATCCTACAATTGTTAGCCCCTCTTAATACAATGCCCACACAACAATGAGAATTTTCACTCGACTTATGGACAATAAAATCTTCTCTCATATTGCGTAAAACTTCTCTAAGATCACTTTGTCATGCTTCAAGCATTCCACAACAACTATTTATATTATGCCTCAAATTATTCCATCTTGTCACTCTCAAGGCACCTACGCATCAAAACACTTACATTGCACTTATGTTTATATTTTTCACATATTATCATGTTGCATGGTGTAATGCCCCCACTTTGGGACATCATTATATTACCGGGTGTTATGAAGACCAGAGTTGCCAAATGGAGGTTATAGCGAGTACAGGGGCTGTTGAGGGGTATTTTGGGGTCTGGCTTGCATCGCTCATCTTATTTCATCATTATGATCCATTCCGCACAACTTGGCTTTGATTTCGTTGCATTCCGATGATTTCCGTGATTTTGAGTTATTTTGGGCTATATGTTAATTAAATTCACTGAGGAGGTTATATTGGGCATAATACTTAGAGGAACCTCTTAGTGTAATAGATCATTAGAATCGAGAGGAATAGCACTACAGGATAGGATGATGAGAAGTGACTTTCAGTGGCGAGGGAAGCCACAAGGAGGGATAAACTACTTTTTAGAGGTAAAATGGTTAATTAATTAATTAAAGTGATTTAATTAATTAATTATAATTAAATAAATTAAAAGTCACTTGGAGAGATAAGGTAAGCACGGAGGATAAAAGAGAGATAGGGGCCTCTATTCTCTCATTATGTTGTTCATCATTTGATATCTGGCTTCTTGCTAGTGAGCCCATGCACTTGGGGGTTTTGAGGGTTTTGACTTAAAAAACCCTAGAGATCAGCTTGGTGGTGAAAGATCCCACCCAACCTAGTCCAAGCTTGGTCACGAAGGTGAAATATTCCTCCCTCACCATTCTACATTAGATCCATTCAGTTACATAGGGATTCTACATCAGCCACAGGTTCAGAGAGAGAGAGAGGGGCGCAACATTGAGGGTTTCCAGCAAGGGGGGCACACTTGTGGAGCTAGTTCAATTCGATTTGGTCAAGGAGAAGGGGTTTTGGAGAGATAAACTATTGGTTTATCTTGGTATAGGCCATAGCACCTTTCTTGGCTCATCCGGGAGGTGTTTTGGTGGAGCATTGATTTATTGTGAGAGTGGGACGGTTTCTCCTAGAGGAGGGGCGCAATCTTGGAGTGGATCTACTCATGGGAAGGGCCCAAGCCTCATTCTTCAGCTTGGGGGCTACTCTATCTTGTTTTTGGACTCCGGATCTACTCTTCTAGAGTATTTTTCTTGCTATTAGTGTCAAGGAGGAATAGGGTTGAAATCTTCATGCAGCTTCAGCCATCAGCTAGTGCACAACTCTCCCACTTTGAGGGTTTGATCCAGCATTGAGTGGAGATCTCAGTTGTCATTCATCGTTGACATCCATGTGGCCTTTGGAGGCTTGTATCTTCTCTTCTTGATCTTGTTTGAGGGTTATTCTCATTTTGCTACTAGCTCTTAGCTATATTGTACCAAATCTGCAGATCCATTGTATCAGGGTCTTCTTCTATTATGAATAATATCATATCTAAGGTAGTTTTTGTTATTCCTTGTGTTGTTGATCTTGCATCTTGTGGAGGTATGTTCCATTACTATAGTTTCTTTGATTATTGTTGCAAACACACACAATGAACAATCATTATAACCTTTAGCGCATCTCATGAGACTTAAGACTGCAAAGTGTTTGACAAAATGCCACAACCAGAATACATTTAAAAATCACAAGAAAAACACAATGTTCTTGGCATCTTGGCTTGGGAACATTACAATGGTATCAAAGCATTGATCCTCCCATCCAGTGAGGATTAGCGCATGCAGAAATACAATGGAGATGGATACTAAGGACTTTGCTAGAGAGACTGTACGTCGTGAATGGGAATATTACGCCCTTAGTAAGGGATTTAGGGCTCAAGTAACACTCCAACATTTTATATCCATAAAAAATCCTAGGTGGAGCAAAGATGAGGTTACATATTGGGTCAACATAGCAGAGGGAAACAAAGACAGAGCAACTAGATGGAGGGAAGCATAGATTAACCCTACACCCATTAAGAGCAGGAAACATTGCTACAGTTGCAATGTGCCTTGGGAACCAGATCATAGATGTAGGGGTAAAGGTAAGAGACACATTATTGAGGTACATTGTGATGGTGAGTATGAGGATATGCATGGGGATGCAACCATAGATTTATATTTAGAGCAGTTCGAGGAGGCAAGTGACTCTTGCGCACTTGGGGAGGATAGTGACCCTTGTGCATTGGAGGGACAGTTGGATGGGAAGGATGATAGCACCTGTGCTTCAACAGTCGTATCACATAGTGTTGATGACCTTACACTTCAGTAGAGTGGTGAAACTAGTGAAGATTTGCTATCGCACAATTTGTAGATGCAAGAAAGGCTAAAGAATAGTAGGTAAAACTGGCGAAAAAGGAACCTTCCCCACCTAATGTCACCACAATGGGGAGGCTCTTTCTATTTAGGGAGGCTAGGCCCAGGGGAGACGTCCCCGGTAACCTGGGGTTTTGAAAGGGCAAAGGCTAATAGTACAAAGACAAATTTCTCCCGCACAGATTACCGCCAATCAGATAGTCTCAGCTAAACAACCAATAATAGAGTATAACCAAAGAAAAGAGAAGCACCTGCTTGAGACAACATAACAAGGAGACTAGTACGTGCAATCTTGGTTAGTACTTCATAAATCAATGACTATCTGATATTCAATATAAGCAGTTTAAAAAGTAAATATTGACGAATTCAATGTTTGCAAAGACAGCAATAATAAATATGTCACTTATCAATAAATACAAGAATGATATAGCATTCAATGTAACAAATCAATACTCAATCCAATAAATGCTCTCTACTACCATTCAATTGCTTATAAAGTGGAACGTTGCTGCATCAAGATGAAATAACCAAGGGTGACGTCAACAAATTAGGGTTAGTAGGTTAGGGTTTGTGTAGTTAGGGTTTCAATTTCAAGAGGTTTGAGAGTGTTTGAATCCAATTCTACTTCAACACTGGAGGTCTTAGATCAGTGCCTTAGGGTTAATGGAGTCCTAGGTGAAGAACGCAAAAGTTGAAGGAGATGAGATTTTAAAGGACTAGAGGGATAAGTTTTGAAGTGTTGCAAAAGCAGGGCTCCAAAATCATAACCCTGGGGGAGAGAGGCTCACTCCGGTGTTGCTAAAGCAAGGCCTCGTGCTCTCTCCTCCTTCCCGACAAACAACTAGCTCAAATGAAAAGAAAAGTCAAGTCAAGAGGGTTTAAAGAGGGAGAGTGTTGCTAAGGCAAGGCTCTTTCATCAAACCCTAAAAGAAAACGACCCTAAGTGTAGATAACCTAGGCCTGGGACGTACTCTTCCTCTTGAAGTCAAAAGGTATGGCTAGCTTATGGGAAGAAGAAAAAGGAGTGTAGCTACGATTAGGCTCTCTTCTTCTTCTTCAATGGCTAAAATTTTTTCTATCAGAGGACATGAGACACCGACCTACTTGTGTGTGTGTCCCCTAGGGTTTTGATTCAACACAATTTATAAATAGATGCAATAATTTAAACTACAACCATTCAATCAAGAAGTTTTGCAGAAAAATACTTACAAATCATCAAGAAAATAATCATGCAAACCCTAGTTGTAACACCTTCCTTCAAGAAAAACACCATAGAATGCCAAAAATCTCTTCCTTCAACAAGTGTACCTTCCTCAGATCAGCCAATAACCCAAATAGGGCGCAAATTTCAGACCTCACCAAGTGGTGAGTGAAAGATGATCATAAAATGAGAGTCAAAACCCTCAATATATAGTGTATCAATGACATAATTTTACTTTTTAGGTCATAAAAAGGCCAACAAAGCCATAATACCAAAATAATACTATTTTTACATTAAATTGTTAAATTAAAACCCTAATTGAGCTGCAAAGAGAGTAAAACCCCCTTCAAGGGAGGCGCTAGCCCTTTCTAGGGCAAAAGAGACATCCAGGAGCAAAACGTTAGCCCCCCAGGGGCCTCTCCAACATGCCAGACGTGCCATTGTTGCCCAGTCTGCCTCCAAAGGTGTCCATGAAGCTGGACGATGTCATGGTGAAGATGGGGACGTCTCAAGCCTTCCAAGGCTAGCGTTCCACTGAGAAGGGGTCATTCCCCCTAGGTCTAGTCATGTCGGAGTGCTTCTGATGGAATGTCCTCTTCCTCTTCGGTGCAAAAGCCCCGATCCATGTCCATCCTGTCTCTACCCCCTGATGGGGTCTCAGCATCCATCTGGTGGGCTCTTTAGCCCAATGGAGGTCTGAACTGGTCATCTCCCCATGTGTACCGGTCCAAATGGTACCTGTCCATCAGGCATGGTCCTGCACATCAAAAGCTACGCCCTCCATGGCTCATCAGTCACCGGGATCATAGCAATGTTAATCACATCTCATCATCAATATTATTAAACATATGCATAAAAACCATGATACATCAGTCAATAGCTCAAAGACATTACAAAAACCTGCAATACAAGATTGGAGAAAAAGACAAGACGTCCTATTGGGCTAGTATCCACAAGAAAAGGAAAGTTTCGAGGAAGATTTCATCCAAGCCATGTAAGTGAGGTGATGAGGTTAGGGGATCTCCAGACATGTGGGTGCAGTGTGGGCCAAGGATGCATAATGTTATATGTGGGTGCCTTTGTAGAAGGCGAGTTGTACCTGTCATGGATGCATTTTTTCCAAGCTCGTTCTTGCCTTTATTCTTTTTCTTGCTTTATTCTTTTATTTGCTTTTTCTTCTTCTTTTTCTTTTTTATTCAAGGGCTAACCAGAGGACACCGCCTTGGCATGGTGACCAGAGCTGACAGTGTTACCCACAAGTACTTTCACAAAGATTAGAAGGTTGGCTCGTGATAAGACCCCTTTCCCTTGGCCATGCAACCAAAGGTCACCACCCTGGTGTGGTAACCAGATGGTGGCAATGTCATACTATTAGGTACCCATGGACCTAATAAGTTGGCTCGTGATGAGACCCCCTATCCTCTGACTAGGTCTTGTTTGCTATTTTCTGGGTCCCTCTTGTTTCTTGCTGAGAGGCCTTTTATTGCCTTCTCGAGAATCCTTGGGCAAAGCATCTCGAGGTTTCATTTTTAGGCTTTTGTCTTTTACCGACTGCTTTTACCTTCTAGGCCTTTTGCCCCTTCTTCCCACGAGATAAGGTGCAATCCTACAAATAGGCCAACCCAATGCCCAGACAAGGGGAATGGGATAAATGAGCGGGAGATAAGATGAAACAATGGTGCTATGATGGGAGCGGACAATGGCTTTTCATAAATCCCCCCAGTGGCAAACCAAGACCTATGGGCACAAGCTTGCTAGGGCACCCCGTCAATTTCCCCAAGCATGGTCAAGTGGGCTAATGTAAGATCCAAGCAGTTGTTAGAGATAAAAGGAATCATATGCATATATTTAAAGGTTTTAATGATCAAAAGTGACACATACCATGATACCTGGACTAATTACCTCGTGGAGCAAGAACCTCTTCTGATATAAGACCAAGCCAATGGTGATGGATGATGTTGTTGTTGACAAGACAAATCTGATGAAAAAAGAAAAGGATGGGCCCTCCAGGGTCATGCTCAGGTCAATCCTGCTCTCGGTACTCCATGTCTAGGACCTGTGGGCCTCGAGACATGATCTCCTAGTTATCCCTAAAAAGTGGGGATAACAAGATTCACATGTGTTAGCACCTAGACCTGATGAGATTCCTATGATGACCATGACACATTTGTCATCTTTTCAGACACCCGTGATAGCCACGACACATGAGGATATCAGTGGAATTTCAGATATGATGGAGGAGCCTTGTGTGAGGAATGGACACCAGGGACATATGGATCCACAGACCCAGCAGGAGAGACATGACATGTAAAAGGTTGACCTTACACATACATATCAATATGAGGAGAGTGAATCAATTCTTTTGGAGACTCCATTGTTTGATCAGGTTAGGGAGACTGGCAGTTTGATGGGACACTTACTTCCAGGACCAATCGACAGTGATGAGGATGCACTCCTTATTGGTCAGGATGGCCATAGCACATGTATGGACACATCTATATGGGATCCAGGCGCAGATTATAGTAGCAGGGTGAATGCATAGGAGGATACTGATGGTCATATAGGACACATTGTGATTTGGAGGGAGCTAGTAGTTGGTGATGGTGTGCAGTGGCATACAGGAGGGCCCAGTATCACAATGGACAGGGGGCAGTTCAGTGCCTTATCTTTTCTAGAGGGTGTTGTTGGGGATTCCAGGGTTGACACTAGCAGTGAGGGGCGTGAGGTATCACCTTAGCAGGACTGTGATCAAGAGTCCCGATACTTGGCAGGACAGCTGAGAGTCAGTGAGGACATGATCATGGAAACCACTAGGCGCATTGATGACACACATGCATTGGTGGTCAATTGTTGTTGGAGGGCATTAGTGGCACACGATAGTTCGGACGGGGGATTTTCCATGGATGACTTTCATACTCTCAAGGAGAGATTGACTATGATGAGGGCCGACTACCAACAATTGTTGATGGACATAGACTACCTATTGGGGGTTGGTGAGATGTATCATAGAGACCTGAGGGATCAGGAGTTGGAGGTGGACAGACTCACTCATGAATAGGAGAGCACATGAGGATTCTTAAAAGGCATAGACAACCCTTCAAGAATCAGAGTCCAGATCATAGGAGATTCTTGAGGAGATTAGACATAAATCCACTACATCTATCTTAGTAGAGAGTCAGATATATCCTTCAGTCACATTACTAGAGGGTGTTGGTGGTTTAGCAGAGGAGCACTAGTTGATGGAGGATGATGAGGAGTACCCAAGATCACTGATGAGTATGGAGAGTTATGATCCGGAGGCACGGGACCATGAGGATCTTTGAGACAATCAAGCACTCACATATGCATGTGGACTCCATAGCCAAGGGCAGTTATGAGGACACTTCCATTTGTGTCCCAGGAGTGGTTGACCTTCATGTAGAGGTTGACCCAGTAGTACACCGAGGACCCATGATGTTGCAGGAGTATACAAGAGAGTACATGAGTATGCAGGAGCATACAATGGTGAGTGATAGTACATAGAGACATGCAGAGGTGTACAGTGGGATTCAGAGGGACGTATAAGATTGCAGGGAGGAGACACGCTTAATGGAGCATGGGGATGCCTCTCCTTTGCAGCAACACATAGTTCTGAGAGACCACCTTCATTGTATTAGCAGTTGCATGAGAGATGAGCAATGGAGAGTGGTTGACCAACAGTTGGAGGAGTTACCCCCAGTTGTACCTGATGATTGGGGTTCAATGATGACTACAGGCGAGTATTTACCATGGGTACTGGTGGAGGAACTTTTGGTTGAATCCTTGGGATTGACCAAAGCATATGATACTTTCTAGTCCTACAATTAGCTACAGGTATTTATGTTATCCTTTCCTGACACTTTCATCATTGACAATAGTATGGGGGGCGATAGACAGTGGCAAAGGACATGGAGAGCTGTTAGGTCGAGACCCCCTAACAGGAGAGTCCATATGGCACACAACAACATAAGGGTGGATCAACAGAGGCATACAATTGAGACATTGTGCATGATGATGAGCATCTTAGACCTTGTGATAGCAGACATCTCAGAGAGCGACGCAGATCCAGATTCTCATGGGGATGAGCATGGAGGGTTTTCGACAATTAGCATTATGACACATGGGCAATTAGTGAGAATTGTAAGTGATGAACTTCCAAGAGTGCCATGGGATCCATGAGTCCATTTGGTTAGTAGGTTGTTTCACCTCATGATGGCCCAAGTTGCGCCAGAGAGCCACATACTAGACTCTGGGTTGGTTTTGAGAGGGCTTGCAGGGGCTTGTCTTATGGAGCAAGATAATTTCCCCTTTTTGATACTCATGATCAGGTATGGATATGGTTGGGAAGATGTTACTCCCACATAGGTACTTTTACTTATGCAGCTTCTGGACAATGGGACCAGTTTTCACAGGTATTCTAGTTTGAGGATCCAGGAGTGGGGGATCCAATATGTATACCGTGAACAGACAGTCACAATTAGAGTAGTGCAGCGCCAACGTGGTGATCTTTGGCAGATATTAGCATGGGACTCGGGGATTGCAGGGTTGAGCATTTCATTGACTGATGGAGGCGAGTGGACCCTTGCAGGGGAAAGTTATTTAGACTTTTCGTCGAGCTTCAATATTGAGGAGAGCACGTCACTTGAGGGTGATTCATGGAGGTATTGCAGTACCTCACTATGGCAACAACATGTGTAGTTAGTGGAGACCATGTTGGTCTGGGTATGGACTTGGAGGATTGACTCATTTCGGGTTGAGGCCATGTGTCATGTGCAGGAGACTCATGGTGTTGATATGTTTCAGGATTATGCTTCACAGGGTATTGCAGTTCACGTCCTGATATGGGACCTAGGGGATGGAGTGCATGATAGTTCATCTATGGATGGAGCCTACTATGTGCCCCACAGGTGGACATGGGACCCCGGTATTATATATGGATTGATTCAGTTATCGCTTGAGGACAAACAATATTCTAGCGGGGAGGACTGTAATGTCCCCACTTTGGGACATCATTATATTACCGAGTGTTATGATGACCAAAGTTGCCAGATGGAGGTTATAGCGAGTACAGGGGCTATTGAGGGGTATTTTGGGGTTTGACTTGCACCGCTCATCTTATTTCATCATTATGATCCATTTCGCACAGCTTGGCTTTGGTTATGTTGCATTCCGACGATTTTCGTGATTTTGAGTTATTTTGCGTTATATCCTAATTAAATTCACTAAGGAGGTTATATTGGGAATAATACTTGGAGGAACCTCTTAGTGTAATAGCTCATTAGAATCAGGAGGAATAAAATTATAGGATAGGATGAAGAGAAGTGAATTTCAGTGGCCAGGGAAGCCACAAGGAGGGATAAACTACTTTTTAGAGGTAAAATGGTTAATTAAATAATTAAAGTGATTTAATTAATTAATTAATAATTAAATAAAGTAAAAGTCACTTGGAGAGACAAGGTGAGCAGGGAGGATAAAAGAGAGATAGGGGCCTCTATTATCTCAGTATGTTGTGTATCATTTGATATCTGGCTTCTTGCTAGTGAGCCCATGCACTTGGGGGTTTTGAGGGTTTTGACTTAACAAACCCTAGAGATCAGCTTGATGGTGAAAGATCCCACTCAACCTGGTCCAAGCTTGGTAACGGAGGTGAAAGATTCCTCCCTCACCATTCTACATCAAATCCATTCAGTTACAGAGGGATTCTACATCAGTCACATGTTCGAGAGAGACAGGGGTGCAACATTGAGGGTTTCCAGCAAGGGGGTGCACTTGTGGAGCTAGTTCAGTTTGATTTGGTCAAGGAGAAGGGGTTTTGGAGAGATCAGCTATTAGGTTATCTTGGTATAGACCATAACGCCTTTCTTGGCTCATCCAGGAGGTGTTTTGGTGGAGCATTGATTTATTGTGAGAGTGGGATAGTTTCTCCTAGAGGAGGGGCACAATCTTGGAGTGGATCTACTCATGGGAAGGGCCCAAGCCTCATTCTTCAGCTTAGGGACTGCTACATCTTATTTCTGGACTCCAGATATACTCTTCTAGAGTATTTTTTTTGCTATTGGTGCCAAGGAGGAGGAGGGTCGAAATCTTCATGCAGCTTCAGCGATCAACGAGTGCACAACTCTCCCACTTTGAGGGTTTGATCCAGCATTGGGTGGAGATCTCAGTTGTTATTCATCTCCGGCAGCCATGCCGCCTTTGGAGGCTTGTATCTTCTCTTCTTGATCTTGCTTGAGGGTTATCCTCATTTTGCTACTAGCTCTTAGCTATATTGTACCAAATTTGTAGATCCATTGTCTCAAGGTCTTCTTCTATTATGAATAATATCAGATCTGAGGTATTTTTGGTTATTCCTTGTGTTGTTGATCTTGCATCTTGTTGAGGCATGTTCCATTGCTATAGCTTCTTTGATTATTGTTGCAAATACACACAAAGAACAATCATTATAACCCTCAGCGCAACTCATGAGACTTAAGACTGCAAAGTCTTTGACAAAATGCCACAACCATAATACATTTAAAAATCACAAGAAAAACACAATGTTTCAGACACCTTGGCTTGGGAACATTACACATGACCCCAAGGTTAGTTTCTCAATGCCCCTCATAGCTACCCATGGGATGATTTGCCAACCTATTATTGCCACTTAAGGATGTATATTTTAACCTTGTACAATATTTACTGCAAACAAAATCTCAATAAAAACAAAAAATATACAATGGCACACATAGACATTACATAGAGATTTTTACCCTGGAAACACAAATTGAGAAAACCAACAACATGTTTATAGTCGCACCTCTAATATTATATTCACCATCATCTTCATTGTTTACAATACAATATACATATATGATCACGTGGAACCCAAACCCTAATCCATTGACTCGGATTAGTCAACAACCCTAATTCATTAACCAGAATTAGAAAACCATCGGTGAAAACTATGTGTTGAAAAACCGTAAAAAGCGGACGTGAAAAACACCCAAAAAAATTGAAGGGTGTTGCCCCTGAACCCCCACGCATCGGGGGCTCCCACCCCCCTCTAACCCCCTCATGCACCCGGTGCAACGCAGACACTAGATCTAGTTGTGCAAAGAATATAACACATACCCAACATTCTCCCACTTGTTGTTTTCTTTACATGCAAGGGGTTACAGTGTTACATAGTCAGCAATCCTGGGCAACAATACTCATAGATCCTCTACACCAAGCAACCTTCTCAGTGCTCACGAGTTTTGTTAATGAATTTGCAACATTCTTCAAAGTGTCCACCTTCATCAGTAACACTTTCTTTTCTTCAACCATGTCTCTCACAAAGTGATATTGAACATCAGTATGCTTTGTCTTTGAATGATAAGTCGTGTTCTTTGTGAGGAAGATTGCACTCTAGCTATCACAATTTATCTTTACAACTTGTTGTACCAACCCAATACTTGAACACAATCTTTGTAACCATACAACTTCCTTGCTTGCATGAGTGGCTACCATGTATTCAACTTTTGTAGTTGAGTGCCACTACAGACTATCTTTTTCTCATCCAACTGATTGCTCCTCCAAATAGGTTAAATACATACCTAATTGTAGATCTTTTACGATCCAAATCCCTAGTCCAATCTGCATCAACAAAACCATGTATGTCCAACACTTTGTTCAAACCCGGTCTTCCCTGGTAGCACAATCCATAACTAGTAGTGTCATGCAAATAACTGAAAACCCTTTTTACTATTCTCCAATGCTCCTTCCCTACTTTTGACACATACTTTCTCAAAACTCCCACTGCATGTGTAATGTCCAGTCTAGTACATACCATTGCATACATCAAATTTCCAATTGCACTCACATATGGAACACGATACATGTCCTCTTCCTCTTCCTGTATCTTGGGACATTGATCCACAGATAACTTTATGCCTACAAGAACAGGAACCCTGACCGACTTACATTCCTGCATATTAAACCTTTGCAATATTGTCTCGACATATTTCCTCTGATTTAACTAGAGTTTCTTGTTTCCCCGATCTCTTTTAATTTCCATGCCCAAAATGAAATTTGCAGCACCAAGATCCTTCGTGTCAAATTTAGAGGACAATTAACTTTTCACATCTTGGACAACATCTGTGTTGTTTTCTATCATCAACATATCATCCACATACAAGACTAAATAAATGAGATGACCACCGGTTAATTTGAACTACACACAGTGATCCACTTTGCTCCTTGTGAATCGAAGTCCTAACATATGAGTATCAAAGTTTTGATACCACATCCTTTGTGATTGCTTTAACCCATACATGGACTTTTTCAACCTGCATTCCAACTCTTTCTTTCCCTTTACATCAAAGCCTTATGGCTGCTTCATGTAGATTTCTTCTTCCAGATCCCCATGTAGGAATGTTGTCTTCACATTTATCTATTCTACTTCAAAATCAAATGCGGCAACAACATATAAAAGAAATCTAATTGAAGTTAACTTGGAAACAAGAGAAAAAATCTCACCAAAGTCAATTCCCTCTACCTGGGAATAACCTTTTGCTACTAACTGAGCTTCGTATTTCTCCACTTTTCCTTTTGCATTCAACTTCTTCTTAAACACCCATTTGTTGCCTATGGGTTTTCTTTTAGTCAACAACTCCAATAGATCCCAAGCTGCATTCTTGTCCAAGGTTGTCAATTCTTCAACCATGGCCTTTTTCCATAGTTTTCCATCCTCTAAATCCATTGCCCCCCTAACAGTTTTAGGATCATCATCAGTAATAGACAAATCAAAATTTGAATGGAAATCAACTGGAGTATACCTTTCTGGTTGCATTCTTTCCCAAACCAATCTCCTTAATATTGGAGTATGAGGATCTTCTTCTTCTTATTCATGTTCTTGTTTAGAGTCTGATTCATCATCCTTTAACTCAAATTCTATTTTCTCTAGTTCTTCATTCCTTGGTAGGACTTCCTATTTGACAACCTCTTTGATTTCCCTAAATACCACATCTCAACTATACACTACCTTCTTAGTTTCTAGGTTCCAAAGCTTATAACCTTTTAGACCATCTTTATACCCAATAAAGATACACTTTTCAACCTTTTTATCTTGCTTACTCATGTTTTCCTTCGGAACGTGAACATTTCTTTCAAGGAAAATCCCCTACAATAGTGAGCTATACTGCAGCATACCAATGATCATAAATAGGATATGGATTAGGCCAACAAGTGTCTCCAGACACAACCACTTGGCCCTCGGGCGAATAAATCACCCACGCAATGGAAGCAAGGTTCTGAGTGTGATGGATTGCACCATCTGCAAACCCAACATGGACTGAAGATTCCATCGATATCTATCAATCAAGGAGAAACATTATAAGCGATCAAGAGAAAAATGAGATAAAAAAGATAAAATATCATTATTTATGAACAATAAATGCAAGGGAAAACACTCGAGCAACAATTCTCAAGCATAATACCTTTTGAGATAGAGCTTATTCCTAGGCTCCCACAACACATTACCCTCAATATCGGATAATTTGTAAGCTCCTTTTTTGAAGGGTACACCTCACAATGTAAGGATCGTACCACGTCATATTAAACTTGCTTATGCCTAACACATCCTTATCCTGGTCGTAAACCAAAACAAAGACCCTTGGGCAGACAGACTTGTCATACTAATACTTTACACGTTTCTTGTGTGTCTCATTCGCGGTGGCAGCATCACAATGTTACTCATCTAGCTACTCTGAGTGAACAAGACATGCTTCTAAATCCGTCATGTAAGGTAGAAGCTCGATCATGATTTTTAATGAAGGAGTTTCACATTCAATAGGCATAACTTCTTCCACTCCGTGAACGAGTTGGAAAGGTGAAGAGACAATATCAGTCTTGACCGAGGTTCGATACACCCATAATGTCGGATAAAGCATCAAAATGCCAATTCGATTTGCTCTTATTTATAGTGATTTGAAGTATGGCCTTGAGAGACTTGCTTATGACCTCTACTTGACCATTTGGTTGTAGATAATAAGGAGACAAATTCTCCTGCTTAAATACCAATTTTGATGCTAACTCAGACATCATTCAATTTTGAAAGTGAATGCCATGGTCAGTAACAATCTCTCTCATAACTCTGAATTTGGTAATAGCCTTATTGAGCATAAACAAAGTTGTAGTCTCACCATCATTCGCAAAAGTAGGCATGGCCTCTTCCCACTTCGTAAAGTAATCGACTAACATGATGATGTAACGATGGCCCCTAGCCGATGATGGGTGGCATGTAGTGAAGTCAATTCCCCACTTTGTAAATGGACCAACAGTGATGATGGGAAACAATGGAGTAGGGTGCGCATGCATTTTTTGAGAAAAAATCTGGCAAGACGACACCTTTTCGCCACCTCAACACAATCTTTAAAGATCGTTGACCAAAAGTACTTGGCGTGTAGGATTGTTTGGGTTGTTAACAACCTAGATAGGTGACCACCACATGCTCCACTATGGAAATCATTTAGCATAGACTATGCTTCTTCGTGGGTTAAACGACGACGAATAATTGAATCGACTTCATGATGATACAAAGTGTCGTTGATGACGAGGTAATTCTTCGCCCTGTGGTGAATCCAATGCCGATCATCCCATGAATAATGCGGAGAAAACTTGAGAGTATGGATATATATAAGGATATCTCTGTACCAAGGATCAACAAAAGTGATAAGGAACACATGTTCATCTGGAAACAAATCTGTAATCATTGGTTCCTCATTCACTCGAGGAAATTCCAATATCAATTCGATGAAAACCAAATATTTATTAGACTTAGGAGAAATGAAGTCCAAGTCAAATTCTTGCATAATGACAATCCATTTATTGTATTTTCCCAAAATTATACATTGTGTGAGGACGTATTGAAATGGATTGACGTCTACAACTATAGTGGTTTTCAGAAGTAAAATATAATGTCGTAATATCTGGACAACATGAACAGTTGCCAAGGCTAGCTTCTCGACATGCGAATAGTTGAGTTTAAGCCCAATCAAACCACGACTGAGATAATAAATGATGTGCTCTTGGGAGCTATCATATTCCTGAACCAAAACCATACCAACTGTGGATTCTGTTGTCACAATATACAATAAGAAATCCCTTATGTAGTCTGGAGCACTAAGCAGAGGGGCTGACATGAGCGCGTTCTTAAGCACATCAAAGGATCATTGCACAAACTCATCCCAACAAAATGGGAACACTTTCTTCAACAAGTGCATAAATCCCTTGGTGATGTCGTCGTAGTTTGTAATGAAATGATGAAGGAGATTAGCCTTTCCTTGGAGACTATGTAACTGGCGAATATTTTGTGGGGGTGGCAATTGAACTATTGCCTCCACCTTTGATAGATCAACCATGATCCCTTTGTTGGATACTATGAAACCCAATAGACGCCCTGAAATGACACAAAATATGCATTTATTTGGGTTCAACCAAATATGATAATAACGATTTCTTTCGAAAACAAGCCTAAGATGCATTGGATGATCTACCCTCTTGTTATAGCGAGCAGCAAGGTCATCTAAGTAAGCTTCAACAATATGTTTCAAATCATGGAAATCAAATGACACGGTCTGTTGAAACATAGCTCCAACATTGTTAAGGCCAAAAGGCATCTTTCGATACGTGGAAGTCCCCAAAGGACATATAAAAGTCATCTTGTGTTGATCCTTGGGCCAGATCTAAATCTGATTATATCTAAAAAATCCATCAACGAAGGAGAATATTTTTCTTCCCACACACTCATCGATAATCTGGTCAATGAAGGGCGTGGGGAAGTTTTCCTTCGGAAAAGACTTGTTAAGATCTTAGAAATCGATACAAATGTGTATGGTTCGTTGCTTTTTATCAACGAGAATGAGGTTTGACACCCATTCTCTGAGAGGAATCGGATAAATAAAACCCACTTTAAACAACTTTTCTACCTCAACCTTTATAATGGCTACTTTCCTAGGGTTTACTAGTCATAAATTTTGCTAAACATGCTTAGCATTCTTGTAGGTACGAATCTCATGTTTGACAATGCGAGGGTCAATCCTTGGCATCTCTTCGTAAGACTAGGTGAAAACGCCACAAAACTCTTTAAACAAAGAGGTATATGCGTGAATCTCTTTGGGAGAACATTTTGCAACAATAAAACATTTTCTATGACGCCTGAGGTCTTAGAGATGTTGATCGGAATGATTTTCGATATGTTATCCATGTTCCCTTTGGCATAGACACTGTGCTTTGCCAAGGGGTTCGCAAACTGATCAACACTTCTACTCATAGTTGACTAGAACTCTCAATTTTCGACTTGTTTGATCTTGGGAAAGAAATATGATCAATTATGCATGTCTTCCAATGGTCATTCTAGCCCTGTCATTGCCTCTATAATGGCTTCGTCAAAGGGACAGATAGTGTCAAGGTAATCAAAGAATTATGAGCCCAAATAAGCTCTGGAAATTGATCATCTTCTTCTGTCCATGAAGAATTCAGATCATAGTCTGCAATAGCTTGTTGGATTGCTCGATAAGAAATCTTCATTGTAGAAAATAACATGGACATCCCACCATGCACACGACCTTTCATTGATTCACACGGTGAGGGTAACACCCATGGATCTTCAAAGTACGAAGTTCGAAAGCAACCTACCCATGTAACGGGGACCGAGGGGTTCAACTTTTGATAGTCGATCGGGGTAGTGTGAATATAAGAAATTAAATGTTCCCATAAGTGATGGATACATTCCAACATTGATGCTCTCAGTTGTCATCTAATAGTTTTCAATCAACGAGACCGTAGATCTCAGATTTGTTGTGTAGTCAGAGGGGTTAAACAACATCTAGTCTATCATGACAATCCTCCCTTGGTGGGGGAAGCATAAAACTTGAAAAACTGAAGAGACAACAATCATTATCGCATAGGTCCAACTCCTTCCCAAAAAAATATTATATTTGAGCGGAGCGTTGACTACTTCAACTTCCACAGGAACGGTCTTCCCTCCTATCTCGACCGAAAAATAGGAAATGAGACCGTGCGGTCTAAAAGATGATCTATCAGATGTAGTTAAAAGAGTAGGAGAAGGAGTAAGTTACAAAGAGACAATGGCTTTCCAACAAGACAAAACATGATATACGTCGAAGCGCCTTTGTCAATGATGGTCCTCTGAATAACATGTTTTGGGTACACGATATTAATCTAGAAAGATACATGATAGGGAAGGTGAGGATTCACTTCATCCGCGTCAAACTTCATAACTAGCTAGCTTGAAGAGTCAAACCCGATCGTGGATAACAATGTGGTTCGTTGCGTAGGGAAACTTTGGAGCACCTCTAAGATAGACATCGCACAAGGCGTGTGAGCCAAATCTTCAATAATAAAATAGTTGGGAGAGGCTTGAGAATTGGAGTTGTACGATGCATGCTTATACACACCTTTTGGTATGCGTGGCATCATTTCCTTCTCAGGATTCTCTATATAGAGAGAATTTTGAGGATTTGAAGTTTCTTTTTCTTGAGACGTCTACTCAGGATTACCATAATTGTGAGACCTAGTCAACAAATCTACCTCCACTTCTTTCTTATGGTTCACCATATTGATGAATGACATCGATCCATCCAAAAAAGGTACACTTGGGGTGCCCCCTTGCAGATTTGCAATAGAAGGGCCCACCTGCATATTATGCCCTTGCAGTAACTAATTCTTTAGTACAACAAGTTGTTGTTGCACTAGTAGGTGGTGGGCCTCTTCCACTTGCGAGCACTTATGGGTAAGACGATCGCCCCAAAAAAGTTTGCAAGGGAATTTCACCTTCTTGTTCTCCTTCTTTGGCCCTCCAACTTATGCATCATATTTGGTGTTTTTATTACGTCCACCTCCTTTCTTATCCTTTCCCTTTTTACCCTTCCTTTTGGGTCGTTGGGTACCCTTCAGGGTCATCGATTGTACTATGTGAACATCTGACGACTAGACAGTGGGGATGGCCGAAGCAGTGGCTTGATCGACTTTGGACGGATGAATAGTCATCTGTTGCATCTAGTTCATAACCAAACATGTGGTTGTGCTTTTAATGGACCCAAGAATGCCATCAACATGTGGTCCTTATTTTGCTTTCAATGGATTGAAACAGGGTAGCGATGCATCCAGTATACTCTCATAAAGGATCCCAAACTATGAATAGATCAAGTCTAGTTGTTGGGCCCTAAGGATTGCCTCTTCCTCTGAGAAGACTCCCGATGTAGATACATATTTAGAGATGTATGATAAATACTTGAGGAAACATTCCAACAAGAATTCAAGAGGAACTTTGGATTTGATCAGCCTCTTCCTTCTTTGCCACTCCTGGATATGATCTGAAATGTGAGTGGCCTTGGCATGATTTAAGTGTAGAAAGGAGGTCAGTGTTGGCATCGTACTGGACATGAAGCTAGAAGTGGTTGAAGAAAAACAAAGCTAGATCGTGAAACGTGTGAATTGCTCCACCGTCAAGTTTGATGTACCACTTCGTTGCAACTCCTATAAGAGTGCCCTGGAAAAGATGAATCTAGATGGAATCATCATTTAAAAAGTTTGATGAAATCACATGATAAAAATTAGAGATGTCCAAGGGTAACTTGGTGGGGACCGGTGACCAGTTTGGATCATGGCCAACTAGATCGTTCATAAGCTTTGATAGTTCTAGCAAGTTCAACGTTGCCAAAAAAGGTAGGCTCCACTGGGGCCCAGAATTCCAACTAGGCACATTGGAAGGTCCAGGCTGAGAACTTGCCACAAAAAAATACCTTGGATTGGTACTGGCACCAAGTTTCCAGGAAGAGCTCGTGGATGGGATATGGTTTTGAGTGAAACCTTGTTGATGCTAGTTAAATAGAGGAAAACCTCCACCCATCTAGTTCTCGTATGGAAAAGTGGGATTGCCTCCCACTAGCACCCCTTGCAAAGGAAAAATTCCTTACATTGGGACATTCTGACTGAGAAAGGGGTCGTCCCCTGATGACATCCCTTGCGAAGAGTAGGGACCCTTGCATGGGATTCCACTTGCCTTGGAAGGGGTTTCCCCTTTCCGACACTCTATATGAGGGAAAATGATTACTCCCGAACCCATAATATAATGTGAACAAGTCGAAAGATGATGGAATACCAATGGATTGGAATTTGCTTCCCATAGAACTGTCCCATCCCGTGAAGGGTTTAGGGCTAGAAGATGGAAAAGGCCCACTTCTAAGAGAGGGGAATGCCAGAGGAATATGACCTCCACCCCAAGGAAAGGCTTGGAAGGGAATCAACGAACTCCCTATACCAATGTTAGTAGCTTGGGGAATTGAATGTGAACCAACTGATACGTTCAACATGTCGATCGATGACATACTAAATGAAAACGTGTTAGACACCAAAGGTAATGACGAGGTTGCACCCAAAGGTTGTGTAGATCTGACTATTAGTGGTGTGGAGCTATTGATTGACATGGCTATATTGGATTGAACCACATTAGCCATTTGTTTAGATATGAAAGGAGGTATGATTCCTCCTAATACAATTGTCGACATGGGAGTTGCAGGCCCCCCTGACTCATACATCTATGAAGTGTCGTCCATTATGGCCCACCAAAGAGGGTGACTATTAGTGAAGTCTTATCCAAAATCCAGAATCTGTGAAACAACTGGATCATAGGGTTCAGTTAATGGAGGGTTAAACGGACGAACAAAAACTTCGGCTTCAAGATCTAATACGTCTGTGACCTTCAACACATAAGCGTTAGTTTCTGCAATATCTGTCTCTAAAATTTCAACGGGATCGGTCGATACAAAAAAATTGGATTGATTGAGTCGATGCTTCAAAGGAGGTGACGGAGGATTCACTTCCACTTGATTGGGTGGAAGACATTGAATTCTCCTCTATTGATGAGGCGATTGATCATCCATTTTAAATCACAGATTCAAGGCGACCACCAACACGCTACCTTAAGTAGTCCACGATCGTAGAGCACACCACTAGAAAAGTTCTAAAAGTAACAACAATTACAAACAACCTTTCCATTACTCTGACTCAGGTGGATTAGGTCTTGAAACTGCAGTAGCAACAAAGTCAAGTAAGGACCTTCCAAACGAAGGCACGAGTTGATTAGGTCCCATGAACCGGTGAACAAGGGAGTGAGCAGGAGTTACCCCGACCTCCACTAATCAACC
This sequence comes from Picea mariana, assembly GCA_032191745.1. Lineage (NCBI taxonomy): Eukaryota > Viridiplantae > Streptophyta > Pinopsida > Pinales > Pinaceae > Picea > Picea mariana. The sequence continues at coordinate 44,310 of JASDQU010506210.1, read as the reverse complement.
CTTCCTAGTGCAAGTACCCACGCTTCGTGGGGCACCCTCCAAAGGTACTGGAAAGTGTGATATGATGTTTTCCCCAGGTATCAAAGGAAACCCCCTGCAGTCACCTATGAGATTCCTAGGAACAAAAAATTAGGGTACCAACTCGTAGTCAACATACGTACAATCGAAAGTTGAGATCAAATGTATGAGGGTAAAAACGCTCGAAGCCTCAAAAGTTCCACCTCTCACGGAGGTAAAGGCACTGATGAAACCCCCAAAATACAATCTCTCCATTATGCTTAGTCAAGCTTCATAGGGGTTATCTCCTTGGCTCTGCTTCACGCCGCCTCGTGTTTAACTCCTGTGTTAGAGGAGGCTCCCAACTATACTTATACGAAAATTGGATTTTGTGCTCCCTATCTCATGCTCCTAAGTTGCTTTTTGGCCTCGAAGAACTTAACTCTCCAACCTAAACTAAGGCCCTAGCCTAAGCTAGTTTGTTTACCCTAGAAATGAAAATGTATGGTTAATTTTAGTTAAATGTTCATTTTACAGGGGTTGTTGTTTACCCAGTAAGGGTAATGGGTGAGACAGAATGGTGTTTTACAAACTCAACAGAAAAACAAAAACACTTAAGAACATGAAATGCAAAAATGTTCGTTCTTAATTGAAAATATGAGTGCTAAACACTTAAGAGAAATGGAGAAAACTCTTTTCTTTTGTGATATCAAAACTTGCATTTTTTTTTAGATAATATGCATTAATGATGCAGAGTTTTCTTTAAAATGCATAGCAACTAAAAAGAAGTAACTATTATTTTCGTTGAATCTAAACTAAATTTTCAAAATCAATATCTTTCAAAATGCAAGAACAAATCAAAATCTAAAAGCATCGTAAAGAGAGAAATGGCAAGGGATGAAAAGAGTATTAAAGTATACTTTCTATAAGTATTTTTTATTGTTTATTGTTTAAATAGGAAAAAGAAACATGGAATATTTAAGATACCCTTTCTTCTTAAAAACCAACAAGAAATAACAAAAAGAAGGTAGGAAAGAAACTCAGACTTATAAAAGTTTATCAAGAATAGTAATGAAAACTATTCCAGATAAAAAGATATTGAGGAATAACTTCCCAAACTACCCTCAAAGACTTGAAAATGATTCACAAAAGAAAAGCACAAAACTTTCTTATTTTCTTTAAAAGAATGAAAATGACAAAAACTTAACTCAGACAACAAAACAAAGAGTTTCAAAGCCTCGAAAGAGACCCCAAACACCTGGCCCACAAACTTTCAGACAAAAATTATTTGACAAAAATCCTTTATGGAAAGATGTATGCACCTGTAATTAATGCATACGGTGTGTATGCGACTGTCTATACTGACTGGGTGTGTATGTGTATGATCTGAATTGTATATGACAAGAACAATTGGCTATTGGCACAGGACTTGTTATCCCCGATATCTAGGGATCACTAGGAGATCATGTCTCGAGGCCCACATGGTCCTAGACATGGAGTACGAGAGCGGATCGACTTGAGCATGGCCCTTGAGGGCCCATTTTTCTTCTTCTCAGCCAGGTTTGTTCTGTCAGCAGTAGCAGCATCCATCACCACCGGCTTGGGCTTGCATCAGAGAGGACTCTTGCTCCATGAGGTAATTGGTCCGAGGTATCATGGTATGTGTCATATTTGATCGTTATAACCTTCTTATATATGCATTAGGTTCCTTTCATTTCAGATGACTGCTTGGATCTTACACTAATCCACTTGACCATTGTTGGGGTGATTGATGGGGTAACTTAGCAAGTTGGTATTCATGGGTTTTGGTTAGCCACCAAGGGGGATTTGCAGAGCCATCGTCCGCTCCCACCATCTTGTCACTTTTACATATTATACCCCGCTCATCCATCCCATTCCCCTAGTCTGGCCATTAGGATGACCTCTCAGGGTACATTTTGTCTTGTGGGAAGAAGGGGCTAAAGGCCCAGGGGGTAAAAGCAGCTGGTAAAAGATAAAAGCCATAAGAAATAAAACCTAGAGATGCTTCGCCCAGGGGATCCCCGAGAAGGCAATAAAAAGCTTCTCGATAAGAAACTAAGGGACCCTAAGAAAAATGAGTAAATAAATGCAAGACCTAACCAAGAGGATGGGAGGTCTCATCACAAGCCGGCCCATTATGTTCATAGGTATTTAGCAGTGTGACATTACCACTATCTGGTCACCAAACCAGGGCAGTGATCTTTGGTTGCATGGCCAAAG
>JASDQU010506210.1:16716-41972 GCA_032191745.1 Picea mariana | reverse complement strand
AGGTAGAATTGCTTACTTTTATGGTTACATTGTTGTTATTTGCTTAATCATTGAAACCCTAGGGAGCCAACACACAAGTAGGTCGTGGCTTCATGTCCCCATGATAAAAACTAATTTAGCCATTGATTAAAGAGGGTTTAGCCTAGCCATAGCTACACTAGCCTTTCTTTTTTCTAAGTTAGTTTTGGATACAAGTTGAAAACAGAGGACGTCCTAGGCCTAATTGAGTTTACACCTAGGGTTTGGACTCTTAGGGTTTGAAAAGCCTTGTCCCCAAGCAACACTTTTCAGCCCTATACTTGTATTTTAAAGCTAGTCGTTTTGCCAAAGAGTTCTAAGGAAAGAGGGAGGAGCATGAGGCCTAGATTTAGCTACATCGGAATGAGCCTCCTCCCCTTAGGGTTTTGACTTGGTGGCCTTGCCATTGCAAGACCATCAAGCCTAACTCTCCTGTCCTTAGATTTAGATTCTCCCAAGCCATTAGCCTTACTCCTTGACTCCATTTACCCCAAGGCACTAGTCTAAGAACAAAACGCTGAGCCTTTTATACTCAAAAACATCTTTCAAACTTTCTTGATTTGAAACCCTAACTAACCCTAGCAAATTCACTAACCCTAACCCTAGGATGACGTATTGGCCTTTTTGAACTCTTGTTTGCTCCAAAAGTTGCGGCTAGGTCATCCCTTGATAGCCATAGAGGTGTTAAATATTTTCATTGGTTGAGATTGCAAAACGTTTACCTCTTTGCCTTCGAACTAACCCCAATTTAGGGCTGACGTCACCTTTGTAGCAGCAGAAATATTGATGATGTCTAGCCTCTTTTAACCATTGTTTAGGTGTAAAACTTTGTGATTTGGTTGGCACTAAAGTGTAGATTACTTTCCTTGGCCTATTGTGCAAAACGTTCACTTTTTGCCTTCCAAAAGCTAGCATGAATTAGGGCTGACGTCACACTATTTCTGCAATAGTGACGCAGCAACATTATTTATATGCGCAGATTTATAATATTCATTGCATTGTGATACAATAAGGTTGACTTTATACATTGAATGCTAATATGTCTTGTGTATTTATTGAAGAAGTGATATAAGATATAAGTTTTAATTAGTAATCATTAACTTCGTCAATAATTACATTTGATCATTGCTCATATATATGGTTGAAGATAGTCATTGATACTTTGAAGTACTAACCACTGCAACACATTCTTTTAGTTTTATTTGTCTTGCCTCGCAAACAGGTGCCCTTATCAGTGGAATATCTTCTTTGACTATCTCCTTCTTGGCAGTAATCTATGAAAGGGAATCTTTATCTTAATCCTATAAACTTTAAGCCCTCTCAGAACCCCAGATTACTAGGGACGTCTCCCTTGGGATTAGCCACCCTAAATAGAAAGAGCTCCCCATCGAGGTGACAGTGGGTGGGGAAGCTCTTGTTACGCCAGTTTGAGTCTTACTTCCAAGCTACTAAGCCTATCCTACAAACAGAGCGATAACAAGACTCAAAGATGAACAACACGGGTATTTTTAAGGCTATGGGTGATGAAGGAGATCAACTTGTTGACGTGAAGGGCCCCATGTCATCATGATTGATGTCCAATTTTGTATGTAATGTATGTAAATTCATAAAGTATATGGTTGTATGAAAACAAATAAAGAGACACTCATAATACATTTCCCATGTGGGATAAAAGACAAATAAATAAAGAAATGGAGGAGAGATGAACTAGAGAGAAGCTGAAGCGTTGGGGACAACCTACCTTCCAGTTATCTTCCCAGTCGACTCATAATTCTATATAATGTATCCCACGATGATAAAGGGGTTATTTAACTATGAATGATGTAGAGAGGCTGCCCAGATGTTACTCAGGAGCATAGACATGTACCAAATAGGTTGTAACTTTCCCATTGTTGAATAAATAAGAGCCTGGCCAAAGCCAAAATAATGTTGGTTTTCCCGTTTGTGTTTCCAGGGTAAAAAACCTAAGTCTATGTGTGATGATTGTTGTGGTTTATGTTTTCTTAGAAATGGTTGAAGTATGCACTGTAATTTAATGGTCGTCTTTGTATATTCTAGAGATAAGAAATTTGTATTATTATTGTATGAGCTTGTTTCATATTAATCTGGTTCTCAATGGGTTAATACATTAGAATGACAACTCTTTAATTGTAGTCATGCAACGAATTCCAAGGTTGGAAATCGACGACCCTCCTTCCAGATTCAATTCTATTCATTCGGGGGTTTCTAATTTTGTTTTCAGTTGTTGAGCTCATTCTCGACCTCGTTGGGAATTTTTCCTTCGACCATAAATCATAGACATCATTTATCTAAGTCTGGGGTTGTTTGGGAATTCATTAGCTATCCACGAACCATATCCACATTTTGCAGCTTTTCCTGCTACCAAATTCGCTCAAAACATTTTCCTCCACCATCGTATGCCAAATCAACTTTTGAAACATTCTTGATTGTTAATGAACATTAAAATCTACCTGCAAACATTTTATTTGTCGGGGGGTATTAAAATCGACTCCCCTACGTTTTTATGCACCATGTGTTACCCAAATTTGTTCCAAAATGTTTTCTGACATTACTGGTGAGTAAATTCACCCTTAGACATTCCTTCCAGCTACTGGTCACTAAAGATTCGACTTGGTTTCCCCTTTGGTCAAATTTCCTACCCCATTCGACTGGTAGCCATCTCTTAGTCGACTCAACTTAGGAGAAATTTTACTTGAAGTAATTTCGACTTGGAATAAATTTGACTTGGGTAAATCTGACTTGCTTCGACTTCAACCCGACTTGATTCGACTTCGACCTAACTTGCTTCGAATTAAATTTCCCAACTCAACTTGCCTCATTATTTATTTCGGACTTAACTTGGAACTTGATTGGTTGAGAATTTTTTTCCAACATCTAAACAACCAGATTTATAATTATTTTAACAGAGAATTTCATGTTGGTGAGACGGATAGGCTATAAGCCTCCCATTTACGGATCAGATGGTATCCAAGCAGATTTTCGAATACATTCAATGAGACCTGTATGGTAATTTCCTGCAATGATTACAAAAGAAAGGGACAAGAATTGTTGTCAGGGCTAGAGTGAAGTAGAACATCAAGAATGTTAGGGGAACATTATGAAGAGGAAGAAGATCTCAGGGACAGATTGGATCATTTTCAGCAGATTTTAGCTACATTGAAATCAATGGTGTCAGAGCTATTAACAACGAAGGGAAAGGGATGTTAGAAAAATAGAATCACAGAGCAATAAAATAAAACAAATGTGGAAATAAAACACAGAAGATACAGAATATAATAGAGACACAGATATACATAGTTCACCCCGTGTGGGCTATGTCCACCTGAGAAATTGCTAGGTCCTTCCTTTATTATTATCTAGCAAATGAAGGGATACAACCTACAACAAACCTGTTGTAACTTCCTCTTCTTTCTCTCACAGTCTCCTCTCTCAAAATACAATATTCATTGTCATACCTAGCCGCAATACATTTCCCTCATAAAAGAGGGTTGCCTTCTAGGGCAAAAAACCATAACATAATTTCTACCGTTAGATCTGTGACCTTATAATGAATGGTCTAGATTTATAATGAAATTACAATATACATTTACAAGGAAAATTTTCCTTCAGGGGCCCACTTTCCCCCGGACCCCCCAGTTAGGGGGATGAGCCCCCTGGACCCTGCAAAGGGGGTAACCCCTCCCTGCACTCCCTCGTGTGGAAGAGTGTACATTCTTATGGGGTGTAAAGTCTTCATGGGGTATAAACACGGCTGAAAATAAAGACCTCTGAATCTGGAAGATAATCAGGCTCCATAACCAACAAGGGAACACCATCAATGGATGATGGGCATGGAGGCCCCAAGAAGGAAGAAAATAAGCCAGAGATAGAACGTAAGACTGAGCCAGAAATGGGAGAGTGCAACTACAACAAGACACAAGTACCTTTTCATGTAGAGGCTAAGGTGGATGTTATCAAGTTGAACCAATGGCTACAACAGATGGAAGTGTACTTCAACATTCATGAAGTATCTGGAAAACAAAAGATTGATTTTGCTTGGTTAAAGCTTGAAGGACATGCTTTGACATGGTGGGAGGGTGATGTAGTAAGCATAGCGATAGGAAATGAACAAATGGTGACTGGTTGGGAAGTGTTTAAGAACATGATCAGATATGATTTTAATCCAATAGGATATGGGGAACACCAACAAATTGTATGGCATTACTTCAGATAGAGACAAGGACAATCGATGCAGGAGTTCATGACATAGTTTAGGAAGAGAGCAATTCAAATGGGAGTCTCTCTCAAAAGTCCAGACATGTTGGTCAAGTATTTGGGGGCATTGTTTCCTAAGATTCATAGGAAATTGATGTTATTAATACCAAAGACAATTGATGAGGCCAACATTCAAGCACAATACCTTGAGTGAGAGAAGCGGAAGCAACAAACAAATCCTCAAAAGCAAGGAGAACCACAAGAGTAGTTGGGAAAGAAGAAAAACAAGAAGAAGTAGAATTGGAATATGGTTTTGGTAGCAACACAAGAAGAAACACCTTCGATCCAACAATTTAAAGGATGTGATTGAAAGTGACACACATAAGAGAATTGTTGGAAATTGCACCTTGAGAAGCACCCGAAATATTTTCAGGAAAATAAGAAGAAAGCATTAATATCAGTGGATGTTGAGGAACAGGTGGATAGCACATTAGACCTAGAAGGGAAGATTAATTGCACTAATCTTTATAAAGAGGTGGCATTAGTTGGTTGCAATCACAAGGAGTATAAGGTAATGACTGAAATTTTCTACATTAAAATCCACATGAAGCAAAGCAAGATGGATTGTTTGTTTGATCCAGGTTCACAATCCAACTTGATATATGCACAATTGGTTGAGAAGGTCAGGCTGGAGACTCAAAATCATCCACATCCATACCCCCTTGGATGGGTAAGGCAATATATGGAATTGAAAGTGAGCAAGCAATGCAGATTTAAGTTTGCCATCAATCACAATTTTGTTGATGAAGTAGTTGCATATGTGGTTCCTCTAAACATATGTGGAGTCATATTGGGAAGTCCATGTTTGTACGTGAGGGATGCCATTTTCAGAAGGAGAGAAGGCCAGTACAGGCTAGTCAAGGATGGAAAAGCTTATGCCATAGATGGACATAAGGATAAATATAATCTCTCTTTGATCAGTGCACATCAGGCAAGAAGAATCATGGGAAGTACAAAGAAGTTTGTCTTGTTTTTCCTGAGAGAATGAAAACAGGAAGGAGAAGGAAACAAGTTGGATATGAAGGCATCCTTGGAAGGATGTAGTGGCGAGCAACGCCAACAATTACAAAAATTGATTGAATCCTACAGGAAAGTGTTTCAAGAGCCTCGGGGGCTGCCACCCAAGAGAGAGGTTGAACACGAGATTCAGTTGTTGCCGAAATCACCATTGCCTAACATTGCGATGTATAGGTAGTACATCATCAAAGCAAATGAAGTAAAGAAGAAAATACACCAATTGTTGGAGTAGGGATTCATCAGGCTCAATACATTACCGTGTGGTTCACCCATCATCGTGGTGCCAAAAAAATATGGAAGATGGAGAATGTGCATTGACTATTGTGTTGATCCAAGTGGATATTGGTGGCCACCAACCTATTCCAACTGGCTCCTTTTGACAGTTTTAGTTCAACATGTTCTTCTGTAATTATTTGTAATTGTGGGTTCTACACTTTCGGGGCTATCTGAAGCCCTACATAGCTTCCAAGTGGATATTGGTGGCCACCCACCTAATCCAACTGGTTTATTTTGGAAGTTTTCATGTTAGTACATCTTTTTGTACTTCTAGGGTCATTTTGTGGACCTAAACAATGTTTTTTTTGCTTGCCACATTCAAACTGTAGATGGAGTCAAATTTTGATGACATAATGTGTATTTCTCGAAAAGACCTTTCCAACGGGCTATCACACGCCTAAAATGAAGATCATATGCAAAAGTTACGACCCCAGGAAGTTGAGGTACCAACTTACCCATTGGGGCCCACATAATTTTTGGTGTTTCATTTCTTAGGGTTAGGTTTTTGGATGTCTAGGGTTTTGGCATTCATGAGTAATGTTAAAAATGCCTTTTGAGCCTCATTGTAATCACTCTTCTCATACGGATGCACGTAGCAACCATATCTCTTCTGATAGATAACTACCACCATTCGAGCAAGTTGTTTTCAATTCGACAGTTTTATAGTTTCAACCTATTTTATTTATTCAATAGAAGTTATTGTTCACTGGATACTTGTTGTTGTTCTTTGTATCTATGTGTTATTGTATTCAGTCTGTTATTTAAATCGTTCTGCTCATAAATCTGGATCAGTGGTATCAGAGTGGTCTGCTCTTCATTTATTTTTCTTCGTGCATGTCCTAGACAAGATCTGGGTACAAGAAGTTGGGACTTGAACCAGACGAGCATTTGCAAGATCGATCACACCGAGCCCATCCACAACTCATGGGGGACGAGAAGAAAGATGATGGAGCAGAATATCCTTTTAAATTGTTGCTCGAGGAAGCCCTTGCACGGCAAAGGAATGAAATGATGGACAAATTTGCACATATCCTTCGATGGCTACCCACATGAGATTCATATTCATCAAACGGCCATGCAACCCCCTTCAAGGTGCAAGTAAATTTTGATATTCTGTTATTTGAAGGATTGATAGATGCAAATGTTGTAGATAAATGGTTGAATCTGCTTGAAGGGTGTTTTTCAGTCCACAAATTTTTCGATAGGGAAAAGATTACTTTTTCACTCCTCAAGGTCGTCCCCCATGTTAAGGACTAGTGGGATACTTACTCTGAGCAAAGGGCCATAGATGAATCTGCAATATTTGTGGTTGCCCCCACATGGGATTCCTTCAGGGATGCCATTAAAGAACAATACTACTCTGTTGGAAGCTACGACAACCAATACACAAGATGGACCACCCTGCGTTAGGAAAGGGACCAGACAATACCATATTTCACCAATATTTTCCATACCCTGTGTACCAAATTGGGTATCAAAGACTCTGAACGACATTTGGTGCTCAAATACTGTGGTTGTCTGCATAGATACATTCAAACAAAAATGGATTTTCTAGACATTGCATCAATGGGTATGACTTATAGATATGTTGTCAAGATTGAGCAAAAATTTAAGCAGAAGAGGAGAGAGTTTGGATCTGTAAACTCCTCACAGTCAAAGAAGGGAAAAGGCGACCCCAACCCACAAAACAAGCGACAAAGAAAATATGGTCACTCTCAGGACAACTAGTCCAAGCCGCAACACAAGAAGGGTAATGATAAGTCGAAGAAGGACCCATGAAATTGGTGTGAATACCATAACATCCCTTGTCACAACACCGAAGAATGTCGCTCCAAGCAGTCACTGGTGGTTGAGCTGAAAGCTTCTGAGTTAGAGGAAGATTATGACTCTAAATCAAATCTAGAAGGAGGGAAGTGGATTATCGATGCCAAACCTAGTGTCATTGTTTCTACCACCAAAGTTCAGACAAGCAAACCAGAAGAACCAGAGGAAGGGGAACACATCTGTCACTCAGAGATGTGGGTAAAGGGGGCTCCACTTCATTTCATTTTCGATAGCGACAGTCGGAAGAATTTGATCTAAACAAAAGTTGTCAAGTGGTTGGACCTTCCGATGACACCGCACCCACAACCCTACACCATGGACTGGCTTCGCCAAGGAAGAGATCTCCACGTCAACCAACAACGTCGTCTTCCCTACGGCATCAAGCCCTTCAAAGATGAGGTATTGTGTGATATTTCTCCCCTTGAAGTTTGTGATGTTATTTTAGGACAACCATATTTGTGGAAATGACATGTTGTGTATGAGTCTAAACCCCACAATGTTATTTTTACTTTGGGTAGTCAATTGTACAGGATATGAGAGGTAGCGCTACCTACCACTATTTCTTTAATCTCTGCTAAGCAATGCAGTAAGATCATTTCACAGACTGAAAAGTTTGTCTTCTTTGTGATCTATGCTCACAGTAAGTAGAAGGTCGCCACCACATTCGTGACCTCTACACAGAGCCTCTCTTTGCAGTAGAAACAAGTGGACAGAATCATGAAAGACTACAAAGACATCTTCTCCTCACCCACGAGGATACCGATGCACTGCCAAGTCAAGCATCCAATTAATCTAACCCTCGGTGCACCTCTTCCTAATGGACCAATTTATCGTTTCTCACTGATAGAAAATTACGAAATCAAGGGTCAGATCTAAGACCTGCTTCAAAAGGGGGTACATCAGACCCAACTCCTCCCCTTATGGAAGCTCGATTGTATTGGTGTAGAAGAACGATGGGACATGGTGAGATTACAAAGCGTTAAACAAAATCATAGTCAGGAACCGGTACCCAATTCCCCGAATGAATGACCTTGTTGACCAACTCAAGGGGGCCAATTTCTTCAACAAGATTGACCTAAAGTATGGCTACCACTAGGTTCCCATCGAACCGACTGATGTATGGAAGACAACTTTCAAATCTAAAGAAGGTTTCTTTGAATGGTTGGTCATGCCCATTTTTCTAACAAATGCACCAACAACTTTCATGAGGTTGATGGATGATGTATTGAGACCCTTCACCAACTATTTTCTAGTGGTATATCTGGATGACATCCTCATCTTCAACAGAACTTGAGAGGAGCCAATGCATCATATTCAACAGGTTTTGAGCACTCCGCAGTAGCACAAGTTATATGCCAACTTGGAAAAATGCTCCTTTGGCATGTATAAGGTCCAATACTTGGGCTACATTGTTGATGAACATGGGGTACATGTGGATCCAACTAAGATCCAAGTCATCCGTGACCAATCAGCCCCGACCACACTAATCGATCTTCGGAGCTTCTGGGGACTTGCCAACTTCTACCAATGCTTTGTGTTGGGATTCTCCCATATTGTGTGGGCCCTCATCCAAGTGACCAAGGGTGGTGGCAAGGAAAATTTCACATGGGGGGAGGCACGACAACGAGCATTTGATGATATGAAGCATCACTTATGCTAAGCTCTAGTACTCTCCTTACCTGATCTACAACAACCATTCGAGATTAAGAATGATGCATCTGACTATGCTATAGGTGGATTTCTCACTCAACACGGTCATCCGGTAGCATACCACAGTGAGACACTCTCATATACTGTCCGAAAATACCCCACCTATGACAAGGAAATGTATTCCATTGTACAAGCCTTTCGTCAATGGAAACATTACATTCAAGGAAAGGAGACAGTCATCCACACTGATCACAAGCCTTTGTAGTTCATACAGACACAGGGGAAGTTGTAAAACGAGCACCATAAGAAGTGGTCCACATACATGCAATAGTTCCACCTCAACATCAAGTAGAAGACATGGAGCAAAAATAATGTTGTTAATTGCCTTAATTGACCTCCTGTGGCTACACTCACCACCATGCTCCATTCCTATGGGCATGAGGCATCTGTGTGGCCCCAACTTTATTAGCAAGTTCATGACTTCACCACCACCTATCAACTATTGGGTATAGGCATGAATGTCACAGATTTTCACATTCAAGACAGACTGTTTTGCCATCTGGGCCACCTCTGTTTTCTTGCAAGCGAGCGTGCAAAGATGATTTGGGAGGCTCACTACAGTCAGATGACATGACATTTTGGCGTGGAGAAAACTTTGGTCGTTCTATTTAAACATTTTTTTTGGCCAAAACTTTGGCAGGATATCAACAAGTATATCAGATCTTTCACTGCCTGTGCCATTGCCAAGCCAACCATCAAGAAGAAAGGCTTATACACCGCTCTTCCTACTCCCAAGAGGCCTTGGGAATCCATCTCGATGGATTACATGTCTGGCCTAAGGAAATGGTTGCGTATTTGTGGTGGTTGATCGGTTTTCAAAGATGGTCATTCTCATAGCCTGCAAAAAGAGCGTCACAATGACATATACTGCCAAGATCTTCTTCGAACGAGTGTGGGTCCATTTTGGGATACCACGAACCATCATCTCCGATCATGACAGTGGGTTCCTCAACACATTTTGGTTGAGTCTATGGTCACTGTTGGACACCAAGTTCACTAAATCCACTGCCTTCCACCCTCAAAACGATGGCCAGACAAAGGTTGTCAATTAGATGATTGTGCACATCCTGTGCATGTATAACTCTAAGCATCCACATACATGGGATGAGATTCTTCCCTATGTTCAACAAAGCTACAACATAGCTCTCCATAGCTCCACCAACGATAGCCCATTTAAGGTTGGGTTGGGATTCCAACCCTTGGGTCCCATTGATGTTGCAGTACATCTTACAACCACACAGACAAAATCTTCCCATGTTTAGTTTGAGGCTGACAAAGCCACCAGATTCATTGAGTGGATTCAACACATCTGCCAACAGGTCCATAAGATTTTGCAGAAATCCAATGCTAAGTACAAGCAATGGCATGATCAACACCGGGTACTGCACAAGTTTCAGGTGGGAGACAAGGTTTGGTTACATTTGCAGAAAGAATGCCTTACGAGGCCCCATTGAAAGATTCATGCACATCGCTATGGCACTTACACCATCACCAAGGTTGTGGGAGAGAATGCTTTTGAGATCAACACTCCCCCCTTCCTTGGCTTGCACCTAGTGTTCAATGTGAACCTCCTCCGGCCATATTTTCAACCATTATTGGACACCTCAGAGATCATGAATAATTGACACCAACAAAGCTCAACCTTGACTGCATGGCACATACATCAACTGATCAGATGGTGGAAACAAAAGTCAAGGGCACTCGCCAACAGAGGATCCATCTTTATCAGGTTGTTAAGGCAGGGAAGCTCCCGCACAAAGGCAAATGGCTCACCTAGGGCCAAATTCACTAGAAATTTCCTCACCTAATGGGGGCACTCAACGTAATGGAGACCATTGCTTCCTAAGGGAGGAGGATTGTTCTAGGTGGATATTGGTGGCCACCCACCTATTCCAACTGGCTCCTTTTGACAATTTTAGTTCAACACATTCTTTTGTAATTCTTTGTAATTGTGGGTTATACACTTTTGGGGCTGTCTGAAACCCTACACAACTTCTAGGTGGATATTGGTGGCCTCCCACCAAATCCAACTAACTTATTTTGGAAGTGTTCATGTTAGTACATCTTTTATGTACTTCTAGGGCCATTTTGGGGCCCTAAATAGTGTTTTTTTGGCTTGCCATAGTCCAACTATAGATGGAGTTAGCGTTTGATGACATAATGTGTAGTTCTCGAAAAAACCTTTCGAAAGGGTTATCACACGCCTAAAATGGAGGTCATATGCAAAAGTTACGACCCCAGGAAGTTGAGGTACCAACTTACCCATCGGGGCCCACATAACTTTTGGCATTTCATCTCCTAAGGTTAGGTTTTTGGATGTCTAGGATTTTGTCATTCATGAATAATGTTAAAAAGGCATCTCGAGCCTCATAGTAATCATTCTGCTCATACAGATGCACATAGCAGCCACATCTCTTCTTAGAGATAGCTACCACCATTTGAGAAAGTTGTTTTGAGTTCTACAGTTTTACAATTTCAACCTATTTTATTTATTCAATAGAAGTTATTGTTCACTGGATATCTGTTGTTGTTCTCCGTATCTCTGTGTTATTGTATTCAGTCTGTTATTTATTTCATTCCGCTCATAAATTTGAATCACTTGCCCTGAATAAGATCACCATCAAGGATAGATATCCTTTACCAAGGATTGATGACTTGTTGGATCAACTACATCAAGCTAAATTCTTCAGCAAGATGTACCTCAAATCAGGTTACTACAAAGTGAGGATCAAAGTAGAAGACATGTGGAAGACAACGTTTAAAACAAGACAAGGTTTGTATGAATGGTTAGTAATGCCTTTTGGATTATGCAATGCACTTGCAACATTTATGAGACTCATGAACGATGTGCTATGTCCCTTCATTGACTCTCTTGTAATAGTGTATCTAAATGACATACTAATCTTTAACAACACTTGGCAAGAGCACCTCTCACATGTGACACATTGATGCAGGAGCATCTCCCGAGACAAGCGAGCCAGCGCAGAAGACAAAGGATAGCTGGGCACACGCCAGCATCAATTTTTGAATTTTCCCTTGAAGCTGATGCGCCAAACATAAATGAGGTCATTTAATGAAGGCGTCTTGGTAAAATGTAATCAGACCTTGAGCGCCCGCTCAAGTCTGGGATAGATAGAGGCATTTATTGTAGTAAATGTAGGTAGGTATAATTGAATACTAGATTAGACAGTTCTAGAAGAAAGAGGGAAAATGAATATAGACACCCTCATTGTGCATTGTAACATAGTTCAGTTCAGGAAGAGTTAGAAGAGTCTAGAGCGTAGGAGAGAAACATAGAATTGTAGAAGGACACCCATGTACATATCTTGAATTAATAGAAGAAGTTGATTCAAATTCATGGCTGTTGTGTTATTCTCTGTGTAAGTGTGTTGAATGCCATGCTCATGAGTATTTACTTCCTGTTAAGTATTTGCTATTATGTTGTATGTATGATTTCATGTGTTGAGATTGAAATCTGAGAAGAAGTGGAATGAGTTACAATTATTTCTCTATTTGAGCAAGGATTCTTGCAAGGAGTGCAGTCGAAAACATCCGCAAGGAGTGCATTGATGGAAGCTCAGATAGTTTAACTCTTGTTCTCGTTCTCTTAGAAGTGAACGTGGGTTGCTGGAGCCGTGCAAGGAGTGCACAGGATAAGGGAGGAAGCCTCAGTCATGAATCTAAGCAGAAGTTTTGGAGGACTGCTGCTACGGGCATGCGCAGAGTCAAAGGAAGCTCGAACAATTGAAGTGTTTGCAGGTTTGCCACAAGGAGTGCGTGCAAAGAACCTCGTTGAGGTTGAAGTAATTTAGAAAAGCTCAGGAAGGGTAGGCCTCTGAGTCATTGAAGATCAGCGTAGATAAGTGCGACTTGAAGTTGCAAGAAACGTCGTAGGTTGGCAAAGGAGTCTCGTGTAGAGGCACTTATTCATTTCGCAGAATCCTCAAAGGGAGAACGGACGGGCGAAATCTTTGGAGGAGATTTCACGAAGTTCCGAGAGTCGTTAGATCTTTCAGAGGCGCGAGGTAGTTACAGCGCAAGTGTGGAAAGGATTCAAAGCTCAGGAGGGCAGAACCGTTGATCCAAGTCGGTTAGGGTCGTTGGATTATTCATGAGATCGCCTCTCGGGATCTCGAGAGAAAAGTGTCCAAGGCTTGGTAACGAGAATCGCGAGATTACGATAGGCGATATCTCAGCTACTCCGAGAATGGTGTGGGACCACAGGAGTTGGTAAGTGGACAGGTGGCACATCGCATGTCGGGATCTCATGAGTGGAAAGGCTGAGAATTTGGTGTCACGGGTCAAGAGGACGCGACGACATGAAGCAGCGAAGTGGCGAGAAGACTAGGAGCCGTCCATCTGTAAAGGACAGGTGGCAGAGATCGAGAGATATTGCAAACTCGGGAGTTTGCAGGGTGAGAGCCCAAGTATTGGGTACTCCAAGTCACGAAGACGCGAGGAGCGAGAAGGAGAATCGTCGGATCTGCACGTGGGATTGTGTATCAGGGTTTCGTAGGTTGAAGCTCGTGATCTTGACAATAGAAGCTGCGAAGTCGCGAAGCGCAATATTTCGACGAGATCAGAACCACCCATTGTTTGAGACGCGTGTCAGGAGATCCCGAGGAGTCGGGGTTCGAAAAATCGAGGTTTTCGAGAGTAAAGAAATCTTGCTGCCCGGAATCGCGATCTGCGATATCCCGACGGAAGGGTCGTGTGGGCCACAGCCAGAGTTAGTGGAGGACAGGTGTCGCCCAATCGGGGATCGGGGAAAGGCAAGTCCCGAAACCTTTGTCATCAGGATTCACGATCCCGCGAATCTCGAAGTCCCGATAGAAGTGACGAGGTGTGGAAGGGTCAATTCACACGTGCACATCGGAGGTTCAGTGCATCAGGTATCGGGAGTCAGCGATTCAAAGTGCATGACATCGCGAGTTGCGAATTCGTGATAAAGCAGAAGTCCTGATAGGTATGGGAAAAGTCAGCATTGACTGGCCATCGGGTCTCGGGGATCCGAGAGCCCAGTGGTAAACAGTGAGCTTTGAGAAGCTAAGAGTTCCGATTTTCTGATCACTAAGGGAGATCACTTGGAGTGTTGCTGTGGGTAAGGAAAATTCCCGATAGGGAATTAGAGGAACATTTGAGTTCTTCGGCCAAGAGAGGAAGGTCCTGTGAGCGGACGTACCCCATGAGGGTGCGCTTGCATCAAGTGGTATCAGAGCTTAGAAAAGCTTCTTTGCTTTCTGTAGCAGAGGACAAGGAGAGTTCACCATGCCGCCAAGGAGAAGGGGTAGACAATCACCCGATCCAGAGGAGGAAAGGGAATTGTCCAGAGAAAGAGGTAGGCAAGGGAATAATCCAGATATGGAGTGAGAAATAAGAAATCTTCGTGCCAGAATGGAGGACATGGAGACATCATGAAGGCGCAAAGCTGATGTAGGAGATACCAGTGAATCTGAAGATGAAGAGGATGCTGGACATAGAGGAGAAGAAATCCCAACGGAAGATGCAGCGAGTGAATTCTTACTTAAAGCTGTTGCAAGGATGAGTACAAAGGTAAATATTGACATTTCAGTTTATGAGGGAAATCTGGATGCGGAAGAGCTGCCAGATTGGATTAGAGCTCTAGACACTTACTTCGATTATGAAGATATCGAAGAGCATAAGAAGGTCAGGCATGCCATCACAAGATTAAAGGGACATGCAGCCTTGTGGTGGGATGAACTACAAGCTGAGAGGCGTTGCCAAGGCAAGCCGAAAATTAAGAGATGGGACAGGATGATTGCAAAGATGAAGGCAAAATTCATTCCCAGAGATTATCAAATTTCTCTGTTTAGGAAGATGCAGAACCTGAGACATAAGCTGATGACAGTGAAGGAGTATACTGAGGAATTTTACAGGTTGAATATCAAGGTAGGTCATCGCGAAAGCAATGACGAAAAGGTGGCCAGGTATATGAATGGCCTGAGGTATGAAATTCAGGATGAAATAAATATGGAAACCATCCGAACGGTGGAGGATGCCTATCAAATGGATTTGAAAGCTGAAGAGAAGCTGAGCCGTAAGAAAGGTCAGTGAGGCAGAGGTAGGAGTCAACCCAAAGGAAAATCAGTTGCCCAAGATAAATACCAGAAGCCCAAGGATGACTGGAAGAAACCTTAGACTCAGACAGAGAGAGGTGGAAGTTCGCAGCGAGGGCGATACGCTGAGAAAAGAGAACAACATACTGAGCAGAGAGGAGGATATGTTGATAATAATAGGTTTCCTCATACTAGAGGTAGAGGAAGAGGAAGAGGTGGAGTAATCACATGCTTCACATGTGGAAAAAATGGGCACAAGTCATTCGAGTGTCCAGAAAAAAAGAAAGAAATTGGAGAGACTCACATCGCCGAGGCACAGAGGCAAGATGTTGAGGCAGAATACGCTGAAGGCGTAAGATCGCTGGTGATGCGGAAGGTCCTTTTGACACCAGAGAAGGAGATGGAGAATTCAGCGCAGAGGAACAGTCTTTTTAGGACTGCTTGCAAGACCAAGGATAGAGTGTGTAAGGTCATAGTGGACAATGGAAGCACCGATAATCTCGTTTCAACCGAGATGGTAGAAAAGCTAGAGCTAGAGACAACTGATCACCCGAGTCCATACAAAGTTTCATGGCTACAGAAGGGACATCAGGTAAATGTCACTAAACAGTGCTTAGTTGACATTAAGATAGGAGGATATAATGATAGGATTTTATGTGATGTTATTCCTATGGATGTCTGTCATTTATTGCTGGGCAGACCATGGCAATATGATAGAAATGTAATTCATGATGGGAGAATGAATACATATACCCTGGAGAGGAATGGGAGAACTCATATGTTGTATCCAATTGAAGATAAAGAGGTGAAGCCGGAGGCAAACAACACAGTACTTCTCATGAGTGGGAAGGAACTTCTTACAGAAGTTAAGAAAAAGGAGGATCCACAATTCTTTGTGGTCAGAAAACCGAGAATAGTTCTGACTAGTACAAGGGTGGATGATTTGCCAGAAGAAGTTCAGTAACTGTTGGAAGAGTTCGCTGATATTGTAGTGGACGAACTACCTCATTCGTTGCCACCGATAAGAAGTGTGAGTCATCATATAGAACTCATACCAGGAGCTAGTTTGCCAAACAAAGCCGCGTACAGATTGACACCACAGGAGAATGAGGAGGTCAAGAAGCAGGTCCAGAATTTATTGGACAAGGGATTGGTCAGAGAAAGCTTGAGTCTATGTGTTGTTCCGACAGTACTCAGTCCAAAGAAAGACGAAGGCTGGAGGATGTGCACTGATTCAAGAGCCATTAATAAGATAACTATCAGGTATAGATTCCCATTGCCGAGGATGGATGATCTGATGGATTGCTTAAGTGGAGAATTTTTTTTTTCAAAGGTAGATTTGAAGAGTGGATATCATCAGATTCGTATGAGAGAAGGTGATGAATGGAAAACAACATTCAAGACAAACGAAGGTTTGTATGAATGGCTTGTCATGCCGTTTGGCTTGACGAATGCACCGAGTACCTTTATGAGGTTGATGAATGAAGTCTTGAAGGAGTTCATTGGGAAATTTGTCATCGTGTACCTGGATGACATATTGATTTTTAGCAAGACAAAAGATGAGCATTTGAAGCATTTGGCCATTGTAATGAAGAAGCTACAGCAGGAGAAGCTGTTGATAAATATAAAGAAGTCCTCATTTATGAAGATAGAACTCATTTATTTGGGGTTTGCTATATTTGCAAATGAATTGAGGATGGATCCAGATAAGGTGGAGGTAATCAAGAATTGGCCATCACCGAGGAACGTATTTGAGGTGAGGAGTTTTCATGGACTGGCTAGTTTCTACCAGAAGTTGATTAGAAATTTCAGCGGGATTAGTGCAACAATGATGGATATAGTGAAGAAAAGACATAAATATTTTCACTGGACGGAAGAGGCTGAGAAGAGCTTCAATCTGTTGAAGCAGAAGATCATGGAGCAACCGGTTTTGGTGTTGCCTGATTTTCAGAAAACATTTCAGGTAAAATGTGATGCAAGCGGGTTTTCCATAGGAGCAGTCTTGAGCCAGGAAGACAGACCAATTGCATATTTCAGCGAGAAGATGAATGAGGCAAAAGAAAAGTACTCCACGTATGATAAGGAATTCTATGCCATCATACAGGCATTAAAGAAATGGAGACACTATTTGATTCCAAAGGAATTTGTTTTATATAGTGATAACCATGCATTACAGTTTGTGACTCAACAGGAAAAGTTGAATCAGAGGCATGTTAAATGGGTTGAATACATGCAAAATTTCACTTTTGTGATAAAACATATTTCTGGTACTGCTAACAAAGTTGTTGATGCTTTGAGTAGGAAGTGTTTGTTGTTGTAGGAGTTCAAAGTCCGGACATTAGGCTTTGATGATATCAGGAATATGTACGCAGATGATCCAGATTTTCAGGAAGCGTATGAAGCAGCTGAGAATCCAGTTCTCAGAGACAGAAGTTAGTGGATAGAGTACATGATCCAGGAAGGGTTGTTGTTTAAGGGCAATCTGTTGTGTATTCTGAATTGCTCCATGAGGGAGAATCTGTTGAAGGAGAAACACAACGGAGGCTTGGCCGGACACTTTGGTCATGATAAGACATTTGCAAAGCTGAGCGAGTCATACTTTTGGCCAGGGATGCGGTCATAGGTCAAGAGGTTTGTTGACAGATGTAGAATTTTCCAGCATTCAAAGGGGAGGAAGCAGAATGCAAGATTTTATCAGCCATTGCCCATACTAAACAAGCCGTGGGACGAAATTAGCATGGATTTTATATTGGGGTTGCCAAGGAGCCAAAGAGGTGTTGATTCCATCTTTGTGGTAGTGGATAGGTTTTCCAAGATGGCACATTTTATCCCATGCCAGAAAACCAGCGATGCGACGCACATCGCAAATCTGTTTTTCAAAGAAGTCATTCGACTTCACGGTTTACCAAGAAGTATTGTTTCGGACAGAGACACAAAATTCATAGGGCATTTCTGGAGGACATTATGGAAGAAGCTAGGAACTAATTTGATGTTTAGTTCTGCTTATCATCCTCAGACGGATGGAAAAACAGAAGTGGTCAATATAAGTCTGGGAGACTTGTTGAGGAGCTTGGTGACAGAGCACCATAGCAGCTGGGATAGCATATTTCCGCAAGCAGAGTTCGCATACAATGATTCAGTGAACAAGAGCACAAGCCGAAGTCCATTTAAGATTGTATATGGAATGTAGCCGAGAGGAGTTTCTGAATTGAGGGATTCAGAACAGACTGCGACTAGAAGCACTAGTGCAGAAGAATTCGCTGAAGCGATGAAAGAACTTCACACCAGGGTGAAGGAGCGACTATTGAAATCAAGCCAGGAGTACAAGCGCAGAGCCAATCAGCAGAGAAGACAACTTCAGTTTGGAGTTGGTGATCTAGTTCTAGCGCATTTGAGGAAAGAAAGGTTCCCGAGGGGAACATACAATAAATTGAAGATGAAGAAAATCAGACCATGCAAGGTCTTGAAGAAGATGGGAGAAAATGCTTATGAGATCGAGTTACCGGAT
This sequence comes from Picea mariana, assembly GCA_032191745.1. Lineage (NCBI taxonomy): Eukaryota > Viridiplantae > Streptophyta > Pinopsida > Pinales > Pinaceae > Picea > Picea mariana. The sequence continues at coordinate 23,267 of JASDQU010506210.1, read as the reverse complement.
GGAATCGGAATTTCTTCGATATTCAACGTCGCAGATTTGTATCCATACAAAGCTGGAAAATCAGAAACTGATGGGCAACCAGAGGTCCGGTGGCAGAGGCAGATGCCGATTGCAGAGAAGCCACAGATGGAGTATATACTGGACAAGAAGGTGACCAAGAAGACTAGGCACAAGGAATACAATGAGTATCTGGTCAAATGGAAGGGCCATCCAGTTGAAGATGCCAGCTGGGAGACTGAGGCATAAATTCTGAAGCATGGACATACCATGCAGGAGCTCATGGACAGGGGCCCATGTAAATTTTCAAGTGAGGGAGTATGATGCAGGATCATCTCCCGAGACAAGCGATCCAACGCAGAAGACAAAGGATAGTTGGGCACACGCCAGCACCAATTTTTGAATTTTCCCTTGAAGCTGATGCGCCAAACATAAATGAGGTCATTTAATGAAGGCGTCTTGGTAAAATGTAATCAGACCTTGAGCGCCCCGCTCAAGTCTGAGATAGACAGAGGCATTTATAGTAGTAAATGTAGGTAGGTAGAATTGAATACTAGATGAGACAGTTCTAGAAGAAAGAGGGAAAACGAATATAGACACCCTCATTGTGCATTGTAACATAGTTCAGTTCAGGAAGAGTTAGAAGAGTCTAGAGCGTAGGAGAGAAACAGAGAACTGTAGAAGGACACCCATGTACAGATCTTGAATTAATAGAAGAAGTTGATTCATATTCATGGTTGTTGTGTCATTCTCTGTGTAAGTGTGTTGAATGCGATGCTCATGAGTATTTACTTCCTGTTAAGTATTTGCTATTATGCTGTATGTATGATTTCATGTGTTGAGATTGAAATCTGAGAAGAAGTGGAATGAGTTACAATTATTTCTCTATTTGAGCAAGGATTCCTGCAAGGAGTGCAGTCGAAAACATCCGCAAGGAGTGCGTTGATGGAAGCCAAGATAGCTTAACTCTTGTTCTCGTTCGCTCAGAAGTGAACGTGGGTTGCTGGAGCCGTGCAAGGAGTGCGCAGGCTAAGGGAGGAAGCCTCAGTCGTGAATCTGAGCAGAAGTTTTGGAGGACTGCTGCTACAGGCATGTGCAGAGTCAAATGAAGCTCGAACAGTTGAAGTGTTTGCAGGTTTGCCGCAAGGAGTGCGTGCAAAGAACCTCGTTGAGGTTGAAGTAATTTAGAAAAGTTCAGGAAGGGTAGGCCTCTGAGTCACTGAAGATCAGCATAGATAAGTGCGACTTGAAGTTGCAAGAAACATCGCAGGTTGGTGAAGTGGTGAAGGAGTCTCGTGGAGAGGCACTTATTCATTTCACAGAATCCTCAAAGGGAGAACGGACGGGCGAAATCTTTGGAGGAGATTTCACGAAGTTACGAGAGCCGTTAGATCTTTCAGAGGTGTGAGGTAGTTACAATGCAAGTGTGGAAAGGATTCAAAGCTCAAGAGGGCAGAACCGTTGATCCAAGTCGGTCAGGGCCGTTGGATTATTCACGAGATCTCCTCTCGGGATCTCGAGAGAAAAGTGTCCAAGGCTTGGTAACGGGAATCGCGAGATTACGATAGGTGATATCTCAGCTACTCCGAGAACGGTGTGGGACCACAGGAGTTGGCAAGTGGACAGGTGGCACATCGCATGTCAGGATCTCGTGAGTAGAAAGGCTGAGAATTTGGTGTCAAGGGTCACGAGGATGCAAGGACACAAAGCGGCGAAGTGGTGAGAGGACTAGGAGCCATCCATCTGCAAAGGACAGGTGGCAGAGATTGAGAGATCTCACGAACTCGAGAGTTCGCAGGGTGAGAGCCCAAGTATTGGGTACTCCAAGTCACGAAGACACGAGGAGCGAGAAGAAGGAGAACCGTCGGATCTGCACATGGGATCGTGTATTGGGGTTTCGTAGGTTGAATCCCATGATCTTGACAACAGAAGCTGTGAAGTCGCGAAGTGTGATATTTCGATGAGATCAGAACCACCCATTGTTTGAGATGCGTGTCAGGAGATCCTGAGGAGTCGGGGTTCATAAAATCGGGGTTTTTGAGAGTAAAGAAATCTCGCTGCCCGGAATCGCGATCCGCGATATCCCAACGGAAGGGTCGTGTGGGCCACAGCCAGAGTTAGTGGAGGACAGGTGTCGCCCAATCGGGGATCGGGGAAAGGTAAGTCCCGAAACCTTTGTCATCAGGATTTGCGATCCTGTGAATCCCGAAGTCCTGATAGAAGTGACGAGGTGTGGAAGGGTCAATTCACACATGCGTATCGGAGGTTCGGCGCATCGGGTATTGGGAGTCGGTGATTCAAAGCACATGACATCGCGAGTTGCAAATTCGTGATAGGGCAGAAGTCCTGATAGGTACGGGAAGAAGTCAGCATTGACTGGCCATCGGGTCTCGGGGATCCGAGAGCCCAGTGGTAAACAGTGAGCTTGAGAAGCTGCGAGTTCCGATTTCCTGATCACTAAGGGAGATCACTTGGAGTGTTGTTGTGGGTAAGGAAAATTCCCGATAGGGAATTAGAGGAACATTTGAGTTCTTCGGCCAAAAGAGGAAGGTCCTGTGAGCGGACGTACCCCGTGAGGGTGCGCCTGCGTCACACATGTATTAGAGACCTTGAAGAAGACTTAGTTGATTTCCAACTTGCATAAATGTGAATTTGGGAAGACCTGCCTGATATATCTTGGACACATGATTGGAGGAGGAGAGCTAAGGATAGATCCAGAGAAGATTGTAGCCATCACACAATGGCCTATTCCCATCAATGTGACTGTGGTTAGGAGTTTCATTGGAGTAGCTCAGTATTTAAGAAAGTTCATTGTCAACTTCTCCACAGTAGCAACTCCATTGCATGCCATAATTGCCAAAGGAAATAAATTTCATTGTGTTAAGACACAACAAAGAGCATTTGAAGACTTGAAGAAGAAAATCAACGATGCTCCATTGTTAGCCATGCCAAATTTTTCGTGACCATTTGAGCTGGAGACTAATGATAGTGGATATGCATTAGGACCAATACTCTTGCAAGGAGGAAGGCATGTGTGCTACTATTCAGATTTGTTTCATGGAGCAGTGCTTGACTATCCCACATATGAGAAGGATCTCTTTGAAATTGTACAAGTAGTAAATAAGTGGAAGCTTTACCTCTTGGGGAAAGAGACTATCATACACACATATCATCAACCTCTTCAGTATCTATAGAGTCAAAGCAAGATTCAACAAGTGACACATTGCAAGTGGTTAGGTTTCTTGCAACAATTTCATTTGTGGATTAAATACAAGAAAACAGTCACAAATAGAATATCAAACATGCTCTCTTGACCACCACTGAAGAAGTTTACAACAATTGGAATGATAACATATTGAGCCTTTCACTCATGAATGTTTGTGTCAATATTATGAGGGAGATGAAGATTTTAGGGAAGTCTACAAATAGCTAAAGGAAAGGATAGTTGTTGTCATAGAAGGAAATGAATACCACATCCAATATGGGCTATTGTATGAGCTGAGAAAATTATGCATACCTTGGGACAAAAGAGTGCAGTTGATGAGACAAGCACACACTTCTAGAGTTGTTAGGCATTTTGGTGTGACAAAGACAATGGAAAATCTGCAACGATATGTGTATTGGCCAAAGATGCAGGAAAATGTGGTAAAATTTGTTGGAGGTTGTGTTCTTTGCAGCACTAGTAAGCCAAGAAACCAGAAACTTGGTTTGTACATGCCATTTCCAATACCAAACAGGCCATGGGAGAGCATCTCAATGGATTTTTTTGGAGGTTTACCCATGACTCATAGAGGACATGACTACTTGTTCATTGTGGTGGATTGTTTCAGCAAAATGTTTGTGCTCATTCCTCGTAAGAAGACAATTGTGGGACGAGAAACAACCAAACTATTCTTCAGCCATGTCTGGGTACATTTCGAATTTCCAACCTCCATCATATCTGATACGGACAATAGGTTCTTGGGTAGATTTTGGATAACACTTTGAGAGAGAAGTTGAAGTACTCCACTACCTTTCATCCTTAGACTCATGGACAAACTGAGGTTGTAAACATGACACTGGTGCAACCGTTGAGAGGATACAACAACAAACATCCAAAGACTTGGGACGAGAAGAAAATCTACATTCAACACTCTTACAATAGAGCAATTCATTCTTCCACCAATAAGTCCCCTTTCGAGACTTGTTTTGGTTATTTACCTCCTTCACCATTTTCCATTGTTTATGGACAACACAGGGAAGAAGCAAAATTACAAGGAGAAGAACAGAAGGCAAGCACATTTGTGGACTAGATTAGGAAGATACATCTAAGGGTTCAAGAGCAGCTTGAGAAGAGCCAACAATTGTACAAAGCCAGGCATGATCAATATAGGGAGGATCATAAGTTTCATGTCAGAGACAAGGTGTGGCTCTACCTTAGTAAAGAACGACTGTAAGGAGCAATGAAGAAACTCAAGACCCTTAGATATGAACCATTTGAGATCATTGAGCAAGTGAATGAGAATGCCTTTAGACTAAAACTTCCACCTTATATGCAGATCATCTCAGTGGTGAACATAGAATATTTGAACCCTCCATGTTGGATGAGGAGGAAGAACATCATGATGTTCCCACCATGGAATACTTTGCACCTCATGGTATTGAGGAGTTGAAGGAAGACATAATTGTGCAACACAAGGAGAGGACAACTCGTAGAGGATAGCAAGAAATGTGGCAGATTGGTTTCAAGGGAAAAATTGCAAGGAAAGAAAAGTGGTATGAGAGGAACCAGATTACAAGCAAGTTCCCTCATCTATCCTTGGAAACTTTTGGGGACCAAAATCCTCCCACTAGGGAGGTGTGATTCAAATCAGATCTGACAAGAATAATTGCTATCAACACAAGAGTCAAAGATGAACAACACATGCATTGTTAAGGCTATGGGTGATGAAGGATATCGACTTGTTGACGTGAAGGGCCCCATGTCATCATGAATTATGTGCAATTTTCCATGTAATGTATGTAAAGTCAGACAGTGTATGGTTTTGTGAAAAGGAATAGAGAGACACTCATAATACCTTTCCCACGTGGGATAAAAGACAAATAAATAAATAAAAATGGAGGAGAGACGAACTGGAGAGAAGATGAAACATTCAGGATGCCTAACCTTCCAATTATCCTTCCAGTCGACTTATCATTCTATATAATGTATCCCCATAATGAGAAAGGGGTTATTTGGCTGTGAATGATGTAGAGAGGCTTCCCTGGTGTTACTATGGAGCATAAACATGTACCATAGAGCATGTAACTTGCCCATTGTTGAATAAATAAGAGTCCAAATGAAGCCAAAAGAATGTTGGTTTTATCGTTTGGGTTTCCAGGGTAAAAAATATGAGTCTTTGTGTGATGATTGCCATGGTTTATGTTTGCTTAGGAATGGATGAAGTGTGCACTGTAATTTAATGGTCGTCTATGTATATTCAAGGGACGAGAAATTCAAATTACTATTATATGAGCTTGTTTTGTATTAATCTGGTTCACAGTGGGTTAATACACTAGAATAACAACTCTTTAATTGTAGTCGTGCAATGAATTTCGAGGTTGGAAATCGACGACCCTCCTTCTAGAGCCGTTGTTATTCATTTAGGGGTTTCTAATTTTGTTTTCAGTTGTTGAGCTCATTCTCGACTTCGTTGGGCATTTTTCCTTTGACCATAAATCATAGACATCATATATCTAAGTCTGGGGTTGTCTTGGCATTCATTAGTTGCCCATGAACCATATCCATGTTTTGTAGCTTTTCCTGCTACGAAATTCACTCAAAACATTTTCCTCCATCATCGTATGCCAAATCGACTTTTGAAACGTTCTTGATTGTCGACAAACATTAAAATCGACCTGCAAATGTTTTATTTGTCGCGAGATATTAAAATAGACTCCCCTACATTTTTATGCACCGTGGGTTACCCAAATTCATTCCAAAACGTTTTCTGACATTACTGGTGAGTAAATTCTCTTTCAAACATTCCTTCCAACTGCTGGTCACTAAAGATTCGACTTGGTTTCCCTTTTGGTCGAATTTCCTGCCCCATTCGACTGATAGCCATTTCTTGGTTGAACCTACTTAGAAATCTGACTTGAAGTAACTTTGACTTGAAGTAAATTCGACTTGGAATAATTTTGACTCGGGTAAATCTGACTTGCTTCGACTTACATTTCCTGACTCGACTTGGAACCTGATTGGTCGAGAAATTTTTTTCTCGACATCTAAACTACCAGATTTATAATTATTTTAACAGATAATTCTGTGTTGGTGAGACATATAGGCTGCAAGCCTCCAATTTATGGATCAATGTATGTGACCATGATGCTTAGCACAATGCGTATATACCCATAAATCTCAATAAGAGACAACAAAAGGTAACACAAAGGCTTGAGTGAAATAGAAGAAAGACTCAAACGATTATAAGTTATCAATCTAAGTACAAATAACAGTGTGAAACTAAAGAAAAACACTTCAATCAAGAAAAAAAATACATAAACCCATAAGTAGGTGTTGGAAATATAATTGGGCC
>JASDQU010506210.1:4375-16710 GCA_032191745.1 Picea mariana | reverse complement strand
GGGGGGGGGGGAGGGTGAATCAGTTATGTACATAAGCTTGAAACTTTTCATGTTATTTTCTGATTCTTTCTAGATTATTATTTAATGTGTTGTTGATAACTTAACATGCATAGATATACAATATTGAAGTGGTGGAGGCCCAGCTGGAAGGAACTTAGTTTCTCTGTTCCACCAAAGGCAAGCTCATGTAAGAGAGACAATGGAGTTCTCACTCAATAAGGGAAGAGCTTGGGGGCTGGACACTATGTTCAGACTTAAAGGAAAAAGGGATGCAGACTCAATGTGAAGTGAATAATTCCTCGAGAGTAACTTTGCTCTCAAAGTTGAATTCTTTCTCCTCCTTTCCATAGCTCAGAATTGGCCCATTTATAGCCTTCAAGTGGAATTGAAGGGCCAAGTTGGAACGTTTCCAATATATGGAAGGCCAAGGATCATTGCTCTCCCGTCGTGATATGGAAACCTGATACCATTTTTCAATTCTGGGCACATTTCCTGATATACACAGGCTATAGTGGTGCAACCTGCGTATACACATGCTGTATAGTAGGCAAGGTGCGTATATGTGGAAAAATGTATTTTTAGCTTTGGGATTTGCAAAAAGGGATGAAAACTCTGCATAGGGAAATGGAAAAAGGCCTTATGTGCAAGATTGCATGGGGTGAGGAAAATATTTCTATAACAGATGCCCCCTAATGTGTGAGGTCAGAGGAGTATCTGTGATGGCCGAAATACATTACAAAAACCCATAAGTGGAGTGATGGGGAACCAAATGGAAGAAGTAGTTGCTCATTATAATCTGTACTGTCTTTGCATACATGGCTATTGATTTGAATTAAACTATAGATCCATGTGAAAATATACCAAACAATTGTCCCATGAATAGGCAAATTCAAATGCGGTTACATGCCAAAGGCTATCATAGTCACAGACAAGGCCTAGTAGAACCAGTCTCAAAATAAATTTGACGATATATCTATACAATGGAGTACAATCTGATCTCCCATGATCACTGAAGTCATATAAGTACTGGTCCAATGAAAAGGAAGCAACAACTTAGGAAAGCTGCGACCAGATACTGATGTGTTCAAGTATTCTACACAATCTGCCAAAGGTGCAAGTCTACATCATGTGAATAAAGGAGTTGAGGTCGAACACAATGAGACATCATTTGATTACCAATCATTGAGGTATACCGTTAAAAAACGTGAGACAACCTACCGATGATGAAAGTAGGTATCAAGGCACCAAGTACATTATTACAAGTGTGAATAAAGGAGTTGAGGTCGAAAACCTGAAGAATCCATCGATCAAGAGACATTGATGTATTCCCAACTGTCGATGGCGAGAGAACCTGCCACTAATGACTGCAAGCCTCAAGGTACTCATAGGACTCTAGGTCTCATTTCCAGAATAAATGAACTGAATTCGATGGAAGGAGACCCACTGAAAGGAGATCATTAAGGCATCTCTCATCATTCAGCATGAGGTACAAAGCAGGAGCTTCATGATTTGGAGGAAATCGGATGAAGAACATGTTCATGAATGAAGGACCCTGTACGTCTTTCACGTGTGCCAAGTGCAAGCGGTACACAAAAAAGACCCTCTGAATAACAGACAATGAGGAAAACTGCTGACAAAGGTGAGGAAACCACCAATAAGGATAATGGCATCTGAGACACTGCACAAATCCCAATGTGTGAATAGATATCTTGCCATTGAACACAAGGGAAACCACCAAGTCAATGACCAATGATCAAATGTCGACTGTTGGGTTCAAGGTGACATACCAATGAGGAAAGTAGGGCCAGGGTGCATCATAGGACTACACATCATGTGATTCTAAGACAAACTGAGGGTATGGCCGACATGGAAATTCAATAGTTCTGAGAAATGGCTGACACAGGTTGATAGACTTACTTTGAACAAGAGCATGAGACATATGGAAGAATCTAGCAGCATAGACTCAATGATGAAACCCTGAGATGTAGGAGGCATCAATCAAATTCTCCATAGGGACTGGAAGAGTAATGAGTCGGTGGAGAAAACTCTCTGTAACGAGCTCAGCTTCCTAAGGGCATGCTAAACCCAAAATTATGATGACAAGTGGACTCAATAACTTTGTGCTCTTTTCAAAGACGACACGACTGCTGACAATAGAAGATAATACTCCCTTCCTACCTATCTTTTTTTGTTTTTTGATAGTCAAATGAATGTTATGATACAGAGGAGGAAACAAGTGCCGCAAGTAATCAAAACTAGTTCCAGCAGTGAACATACCTATGCTCAATGCAAGTAGATGCATGTGGGATGTGGACACTCGGGGGAATGTTCCTTCCTGAGTATAGGGTGTCAAATTACAAAGGATATAAACGAGGCTCTGCTTGGTTGAGGATGCAAAACTGCTGAGGCAAATGGTTTATAACGCAAAGCGTGAACTGACTATAGGCTCAATACTGCAAGCAAGGGAATGAGATGTAATCGCAACCTAACGCCAAAAAATGTCCTTTTTCATAATCTTAGTCTACTTGGCTTGAAAAAGGGATAAACTTGTACCAAATAGACATCCTTTCAAGTCCAATTTTACGAGTGTGAAAGAGGCAAGTTCACTTGACAATCTTTTCACTTTTTGAAAACTAGTCAGAAAAGAGCTTAAATCAAATTCGGTACCTTTCAAGTCCAATTTAACGAGTGTGAAAGGGACAAATTCACTCGACAATCTTTTTGTTTTTTAGATGAGTTGGAAAAGAGCCTAAATTAGACTCGCTTGGGAGTTTCTAGGCGGCACGTCACAGGGGAGGCCAAGGCTCTCGTTCTAGACTTCTGTGGAATGTTAGTATCTTACAAATAGCCGACACAATATTGGGAAAAACCAAAGCTCTCGAAGTCGAGGAGGATAAAGTGCTAGTGGAGGTTATCATCTCTGTGATATATTGGATAATGTTTCTTACTTTAAAGGACATAAGCGGAGGCATTGGATACCCCACTAGACCATCCCAATCAAAGGGAACTTCTACAGGACTTGAAGGGAGAGTACTCGGGGATAGTAAAACTCTCTCTTGTTTGGAAGGGGCGGTATCAGAAATTGTAACAACATGGATGAAGGATGCGTCACCCTCCATAAGGAGATTTGGATTGACCAGAGATTACAATGGTATGACCACTTCTTCAACTCTGGGTTGAATAGGATGCATGATAGAAGGGATAGGATACACATCACCATTGACAACGAGGGTGAGGCAAGGAGAGGATTGCATTGGCATGATTGTCATGTCAATCAATGAAGAAACAAGTTGTGGGGAAACCACAGATGCCTCAGAACCCAAAGGGCCCTTAGGTGAGCCCCATTCTTTTGGTATCCCAACAGTAGCAGGACACAAACGAGTAAGTTGATTTCCTTCACAAGTCCTGTAAAGGAATTTAGGCTTACATCTGAGATGTCTAGGCTTCTCGATCATATGAATGCCCCCAACACCATTTACAATTGCTAGTGACATGCTCTCAACGTGACTGGCACAGGCTAGAGAGTCATATCCCACATGATGTACAGAGGTTGGAGATGTGACATCGATATGACTCGTGGTGACTAGAGTGATGCCCCCAACATGACTGGAAATGACTGGTTGCGGGTCTTCAACATGACTTGCAGAGGTCGTCAACCAATCTCCAACATGACTAGAAGAGGTTGGTGATGGAGCTCCAGTATGATTGGTAATGACTGGACTAGCGATGGTGGGTTGTGGCATTTGATACCAAGGTCCCGGGAAAGATTGATTTTGAAACATTGCAGGGCAGGAAGGGTCCTAGTTTACACCCTGTCCCTGTCCGGAATGGTAGTATCCTTCACCTAAATGATCCATAGAGGTTTGTACGGGCATCATCATTGAAGCAGATGTCTGCAAAGAGATAAATTATGATAAGGATTGTCTAAGTGAGGATATATGTTGCCCCCATGTGAAGGGGTTCCATGAAGAGGGTATCCCGAACCGTAAAACTGATTCCCCCCATATGAAAGACCCGGGGATATATGGGGACTTACCATGGGAAAAGTGTTCGTAGGAACCAACATGGTAGACGAAGGATACACGGATGGGGTGTAATAAGTAGAATAAGCACCCATTTGAGTACTGGCTTCTAAAAATTCATAGTTAGGTCTGGATCCGTAAGAGGGAAGGTTCCAACCTCCCACAGTGAGAGTTGGTTGAGGGACATGACTCTTATCAAGCAAAGATGTAGACAATAGGGCCATGGTGCCCCCAGACCCAATGCTAGGATTCATATAAGCGAGCCAGGGAGAGAATGGAAAGGGTGAAGGCACATTCGACATATCAACAGGAAAATGACTAGAGAACCAAGGCATGGATTGAGTGTCGTAATTCTGCATACCATTATGAAAAGCAGACGGATTCNGGGTAGCAGTAAATGAGGGAGCCAAAGGAACTCCACTATCCATGATAATGAAAACTCAGTATAAAATCCTAAGGTCAACTAGTAATCAAAGAGAACACCAAAAATAATCAAATGGCCAATATGCACACAAACAAGATAAAGTGGCTGAAAGGGGCTTCCCTCCTTGAAGTAGGTATGCCTCACCCAAGAGGGGCCTGAGACTCCCTGCTAAAGATCAGAGGTAACATAATCAGTTATAAGGGCCCTCGTGGGCTTAACAACCAGTTGGTCATATCCCCCCGTAGAGGTAATCCTCCATAAAGGTTGTGTGTTGTCCGACCCTACTCTAACCTAGGGTACCTGCAAAATAGCCCCTGGAAGTAACCTATGTGGCACCTAAGTCAAGCAACTAAGCAACCACTGTATAATCGATGCAGAGGCGAGCAGTCATAAGTCAGGTCCACTGTATGGGTAAGGTAGTAAAGCCCAAAACCTTGAAAGCACCGCCTCTCACGGAGGTAAGGGCACTAACAAGATCCCCAGATATGAATAGATCCCTAGAAATATCTCTGACGCTAATAAGGTATCGGGGGGATATCCCTTCAACCGACCTCGTGATTAACTCCGGTGTAACTGGAGCCTCCTGATATTACCGATTATACAATGGATTTCTCCACTCCCTTAGTGAGACACATATGTTGATTTAATAGCCTTGGAGAAGTTTACTCACAAAATCCTATTCCAAGGCACTAAATCCTAAGCTAGTTTGTGCACCCTAGAAAATAAAATCGTTACTAATCAATTTTAAATTGTAGCGTTAATTTTAATGGCCGTGCTTACTCAAAGAGGTGCGGTCGTGAAACTAGTGATGTTATGACTCAACAAGTAAACTAAATGAATATGAAACAATGCAAAGTCCTAACTTCAATTTTCAATGAATGATATGCTTCCTAAGCATGCAATTTTCAATTTCAACTCCGCAATTCTGAATAAAAATGCAATCTTTCTTTACATGCACTAAGATAAATGACAAAGACTCAAAAGATCAAAATACCAATCAATGTAAAATGCCTAATATTTTATATTTTCAATATAAGAAAAATGAAAATGCATGGATTGAACAACAACTTGATATAGAAAGACTCTACTGTGTATAGAAAGAGAAAACTCAAGTAGGATACCAAGGAGCAAAGCACCCATCCCAATGTAAAAGGACAATCAAAATGAAAAGATGATGAGAAAGGCACCACCCAAAAATTCAACCAAAGACAGGTTTCCTGTCATCCCACAGACACTTAACAGTCACTACAGAGACCTAAGAAGACTCAACAATCATCAAAACCTACCCAACAACCACCAAACCCAAAAATCAAGCAAAAGAGGTTGATGTACACAACTGTTCAAGGGAAAAGTGCATATGTACACAGCTTGTAGAAGGACAACACACGTATATACGCGGCTGTCAAGCAAAAAACTGCGTATATGTTTCAAAAACAAAGCTAGGCTAAGGAGAAGGCTAAAAGACTTAGACCCAGAGTGAATAGAGGATGTCAAGCGATGATACAATAAGAAAAACAATATGAACGAGATCAATCTAAGGATAAAAACACTCAAAACCCCGAAAAAAGAAGATTCAATCCCCAGTATGGTCGCCAATTCTGTTACGAGGAAAATCTCTATGGCTAGGGGCAAACCACAATAGACGAAAATGACTGCAGAAATAAACTCTATTCTCAAGTATGCTATATAAACAAATATGATAACAAGGCAAGATAAAAGGCCTACCTCATCCAGATGTTCGAATGAAGTCCACCGTTGAGCACTTGACCCAAAGCAATACACCTACAACTAGTCCTAAACAACCAAGCAAAGCAAGCATATGGTGATAATATATGATATTAGCACATTCAATAGCATAATAAATTAACATTCATAACAAATACGCCCATGGAATAATAATTCAAATATTTGCAATATATCGATTGGACGAGACAAGAGTATTTCTAATAAGATGTGATCAACAAAAATGAATAAGTTACAGACTTCCGTGTCGACACAGTTCAAAACCGAGAAGCTAAGTTCCTTTCAGCTGGGCCTCCACCACTTCAATCCTCCACCAAAGGCAAGCTCATGTAAGAGAGACAATGGAGTTCTCACTCAATAAGGGAAGAGGTTGGGGGCTGGACATTGCGTTTAGACTTAAAGGAAAAAGGAGTGCAGACTCAATGTGAAGTGAATAATTCCTCCAGAGTAACTTTGCTCTCAAAGTTGAATTCTTTCTCCTCCTTTCCATAGCTCAGAATTGGCCCATTTATAGCCTTCAAGTGGAATTGAAGGGCCGATTCAGAATGTTTCCAGTATATGGAACACCAAGGATCATTGATCTCCTGTCCTGACATGGAAACCCGACACCATTTTTCAATTCTAGGCACATTTCCCGATGTACACGGGCTATAGTGGTGCAACCAACGTATATGCATGCTGTATAGTAGGCAAGGTGCATATATGTGGAAAACATGTATTTTTAGCTTTGGGATTTGCAAAAAGGGATGAAAAGTCAGCATAGGGAAATGGAAAAAGGCCTTATGTGCAAGATTGCATGGGGTGAGAAAAATAATAATAATAATAATAATAATCTATTTTTATGGTCACGGCCAAGCCAACACACCAAATTGGTGTATGAGACCCCCTTGTTTGTGGGATAAGGGACCCCCCTCCGCCCACCGATTTGACTGGTAAAGTCTATGAAGGTATACATACCCTACCCCCCTCTAGATTTGAACCTGTGACCTCTTAAGAGGAAACACATGTTCTTAACCATTAGGCCCACTCAGGCTGTATTTCTATCACACCCACTGCCTCTGCCTAGAATCCCCGTCCTAACCCGACACCACTGATGGACCTTGATTTTTCCATCAACGTCTTGTTCATCCTTTTTGAAACTCCACTCTGCTGAGGAGTATGTGGAGTAGTCTTCTACCTTTCTATACCACACTTCTTACAGAATTCTTCGAATTCATTTCCACAAAATTCTCCACTATTATCCATCCTCGACACCTTAATACTTTTCTCTATTTGATTCTCCATAAAAGCATTATGTTAGAATAATGTTTGATGTGCTCGTTTAACCATAGATAATGCTACAGCATTGTCACCCAACCATAGGCATAAATCCACCCCCGAGCACCTTAACTTTTGATAGAAAGAATGATTCCAGGAAGCCACACCATAACCAACAGATAACCAAGAGAGTGTGCCTTCTCCTAGGGTAGCGCTCCAGAAAAAAATTACTAGAAAGACTAAACAAGAGAAAAGCGTACAACTACAGCTGGTGCTCCTCCTCCTCCAAACTTGCACACTGTTTTTGGTTTTCTGAGTGAGTGTGAGTGAAAAAATGAGCCAAGACGTCCTCTATTTATACTAATCTGGCCAGGTGAACAAGTGTCTCTTCAAGAAGTGTCGACCTGTCCTTTTCTGCATATAAATACTTCAATATTACATATTCTACTGAGTCGACTTGTCTTCCATGGTTTTCACACATCTCTTTAGGGTTTCCCTTACTTCCAAAATATTCTATTCTAGTCAAAGGTTACATATGGAGGTTAATACCTCTCGCATCTAGCATAATATCAACACTCCCTCTTATCTAGGGACATATTTAAACATGATGTTCCCTTCTGGTTTTCATAGCCTTGCTCACTATGCCATGATCATTACGTCAAACATGGCTACGCCTATTTGGACCTGCCAATCTCATCTAGGCCACAAATTGCTAGAGAACACTAGAGCTACACCTCGTAGTGTATGTCACCATCATCGTCATGGGCTACACTCGCATGACATGCTCACCCATGGCTACACCCATGTCGTGAGTATCATCATTATTATCGGCATCATCTAAGTAGAAATCTGGTATAAAAAAATATCACCACAATATCCATGTGCCTCATTTTGCTATATTGATGATCCATATCCACCACCATGTGTTTAGCACCTCGGGCCATTCTTGTCCCATGACAAGAATCATGACCTCATCGGAGCCACATTCACCTCATTTTTTATCCTCTCATAGAATTACTCCGTGAATGCATTTATCTCGATGTTATTGGATATGTGTGTCTAGCACCTTGGGTCGTTCTTGTCTCGTGACAAGAATTACTACCACATCGGAGCCACAAACACCTCATGGTGACCCTCTCATAGTATCACTCTATGAATACATTCATCTAGATGCTATCAGACACGTGGAATTGCACCTCAAGCACCTCGAGTCTTTAGTCTGTTGAAGACTACGTTGGGGCACATCTAATCCAGATGTAGATGTTCCATATCTCCCCTGGTCTGCAGCCTAGTTCCTATGCATATAGAGTTGGCCCGATGATTATCGGGGCTACTCAACTACTTGTGAGTTAACTACTCATCTACTCGTGAGAGTTTCAAGGCCCGATGCAATTCACACATAAGAGATATAACAACAACTCGAATATTCAGTTCATCAAAGATTACATTTGGGCCTATTCCCACATGATCAAGTACATCAGATCATTCTTGGAATATCGAGACGATGCTGAAATCATCAACACTCTCCCAGGGAAACATTTGCATTCCTTCCAAGCTTGTCCCAGATAGAGGCTTAGTGCAAATGTCAGCTATCTGCTCATCTATGGATACATGATGGAGCCTCACTGTTCCTTCCTGCACCATGTCTTTGATGAAGTCTTGCAAGATCCTTCGAAAAGCCACCCTGCTTCATATCTTGCATCACTGGATATGATATATGACTAAGTGATAGTCCTGCAAGATCCCAAGCTGAAGTAGAACCCCAGGTGCTAGATCTATCTTTTGCACTTCCAATCCAAAAATTGTATATTGCGACAACCATACTTCATCATCAGAGATCAATAATATATATATGTACCACAACATAGTTACCTGCATGCTGTGTTGTAACCCAATAATACGGTCATGGCTCAACCATATACGGGCACAAGGTGCTCTCTACAAAGAAAATGTCTATCCCGTCACACAAATTCCTCAGATGTGTCGTCATAGGTGTGGCCATGGACTTCTTTCCATCATGATAAATTTGTTCAATATCCTCACTGAAGATATCATCTGGTGTCATCCACGCTTCTGATCCGGTCAAGATCCTTCATCTCAAACTTTGAAATCAACTCCCTCTATCTGAGAGAATCCTCAGACAAGCTTTCATCTGTTGCATGCCCCTTTGCATTCTGCAAAGTGTCATGAAACTATGCTGGTTTCTTCTTGATCACTAACTCCCTCTCATATTTATCTCTTATGACCTAGAGTCTTCACTACTAGGGAGGGTGCGCTTATCCTCTGAATGTACTAAATTTACTGCTTGGACAAGGTCTCTTGTACATCCCCTACAAACACACTCATGCTTTTCTGGATGATATTACTTGAAAAGAATATACAAGTGCATACCTTTGAAATTTGTAGTATCGTTTAATTTGTCTTCTAATATGAAACTAGACACCATCTTGACAAAAAGAGGTTAGAAACTCAATAAAAGAGGTTCAATGATTAGGATAATCTAGAGACCTTATAATTTTAACTTTGACCAAAAAAATCAATTTTGACCAAAATTCACCTTTGACTTTGATCAGTCAACCTTAGAATTTGACCCGAAAACTCAAACTTGACGTTTTTGTTGGCCGAGGGCACCAGAGGGTGCGCTAGGATAGGGCACACTAGAATATCCATAAATTAGGTCCAATGCTTCACTGAAGGTGCTTGAAGAGTTGGATTAGGGTTTGTTGCAGAATAAAAAAGCCTAGTTGCAGTTGCAACTGGTGGCACAACAAGCTTAACAAAGAATTTCCACACTATCTTCCAGTGGTTAGACTGTCCTGAAGGTGGTGTGGGCCCATAAATTGTTAGAATAATGTTTGATGTGCTCGTTTAACCATAGACAATGCTACACAATTGCCACCCAACCATAGGCATATAGACAAGCCCGAGCACCTTAACCTTTGATAGAAAGAATGATTCCAGGAAGCCACACAATAACCAACATATAACCAAGAGAGCGCACCTTCTCCCAGGGTAGCGCACAAGAAAAAAAGTACTAGAAAGCCTAAACAAGAGAAAATCGTACAACTGCAACTATTGCTACTGCTCATCCAAACTTGCACACTGTTTCTGGTTTCCCGAGTAAGAGTGAGTGAACAAATGAGCCAAGACGTCCTCTCTTTATACTAGTCTAGCCAGGTAAACAAGTGTCTGTTCAAGTAGGGCCAACCTATCCTTTTCTGCATATAATACTTCAATATTACTTGTTCTGTTGAACCGACTTGTCTTCTAGGGTTTTCACACATATGTTTAGGGTTTCTATGTTGGATTACTGAGAGGGGGGGTGAATCAATAATATAGAAATTTAATCATTTTTAACCATATAATCCAAGTATTATATCAATGTATAATATCATCCAATAACTGCAGAGTAATTAAACAATGATACACATACACAATACACCAGTGTTTTACGTGGAAACCCAAATCGAGAGAAAACCACATAATGATTTTTCTTATATGTCTTTAAGAATTACATTCATTGGAAGCACCAACTTCCTTTGTTTTCCAGCTGCAACTGGAAGGAGGCTCCAACCCCCTAGTTTCTCAAGCTACAATGCGAGCGAAGCTCCAACTCCCCAATTCTCTAGCTACAACCAGAAGGAGGCTACAACCCCCTATGTTCTCCGGCTACATCCGGAAGGTGGCTACAACCACCTGTCCTTGCCCCGTCCTACCACCCTGAAGTAGAAGTAGAATGATGGAACCATTGTCACACTATCAATGTGAGATATACCACTGTAAACCTGTACCAATAAATCTGAACCATGCATCAACCTGTACCATAAACAAGTGCATCAACCATGCACCAACATGTACCAAACAACTTGTAATCAACCTATACCATAAAAAAGTGTATCCAAACATGTACTAAGTATGTACCAATCATGTGTCAACTACTCATCAACTATGACTCATCAATATGTACCAACATCATCAACTATACACCTCATGTATGTGCCAACTCATCAACTACTTGTCTTAACCATGTACTCAACATGTACCTCAACCAAAAGCCCTCATCAATTTCATCATCCAAATCTGATTTGTAGCTCTATAATAGACCTGGTGTATATGATCATATTCCTACAAACCTTCTTTAACTTTAACAACAAGAGACTAGCATTTTCATCAAACTTTTCTTTAGTCTCACATGCCTAGTTTTGGATTAGTCAACAACCCTAACTTGAAGTAATCATAACTTTGTACCTGTAATGTATAAAGATAAGAAATTGATACACAATGTTTTTTAGTGTGTTTTATGCAATTCCTCCAAGTGTAACTACTTGGAACCTCTCAGAAAAGGAGTTATAGCAAAAATGGAAAACCTTGTTGAATTCTAGCTTATTCTAGAGAGCAACCTTGTAGAGAATGCCCCGCATGGAATATTTGTTGAAATGATCTAAAACTATTGCAAAACATACTATAGACTGTACCCTAACCAACACATTTGGTATCATTTAATTTGGATATGTTATGAAAAGTTATGACATTTTTACTCGAAACACCCGTTTTTGACTAGTTTCAGGACTAGCCACAAACCCTATTTTCCATGTAGTGTAACTCCCAAAATACAATGATCCACAAGCTAAATTTTTTACCACAGATACTTGGATATGTTTTCTCAACGGAATATAAATTTAAAGGTTTGAATAATTATAGAAATTTTTTTATAGTGAAAATGGTGAGATGACCTGTAAATAACATACCTTAGAAAGCACCATCAAAAGAATTTATCCTTCCTTGCATTTCAACCTTATTTTCTTCACCTTACCTCATAATTTTGGCTTAGATATCCTTGTTTACCTCAGACACACACACACACACACACACACACATATATATTCAAC